>JAULCD010066592.1:0-24848 GCA_032361085.1 Calliostoma canaliculatum | reverse complement strand
AACAGGTTTTAAATAATTTAAAACAAGCCTTCCCCGTAACTATTTGAACTCGTCGAAATGGATTCTAGTGTTGCGTATTCGTTAGCATTGTGACGTCGTGATGTGACGTCACAGCATCGTCACATAAAAATATATATACTTTTATTCCTCCAAAGGAGAGTTTGATACATGAAAAGTTACATGAGGTTTAGTAAAATATACAATATACATTGATATAAGTGCATGCATTACTTAGAAAATATTGTTATGTTTGAATTTTTATAGTTTTGGGTTTGATATCTTTATGAGAGGATAGATATATTTTATTACAATCACATGTGATTGGTGGTGTGCAAGATAGCATACAACTTACAATGTCCACATTTTGGTTCTCATTAATCCTGACACTGAGTTCAATGGGCCCTACACAATTCATCACGTTGACTGCACGTCAGTTCATATTCACATATAACAGTAGTCAGTAGGTCTGCTTGTACACACTCACACTTGCTGCATACATCATTGTCCCTCCCGGGGTCTCCAGAGCGCACACTTCTGTATCATGGATGTGGCCGTAGTTTTCAGAAAATGGTTGTCTCACGCTGTATGAGGTCGCACTGTGTGATGAATTGACTGGAAATGTCTCAAATCCAGGTCGGTTGTGATTCTCTCCTTCCATCTTTCAGCCTCGATTTTTTACAGTATTTCTTACTATTCTCTTCCATTTCGTTTGACTGGGATAAAACCTGCACTGGGTGTTGAGGACTGCTGATTGTAGAGGTGGAGCCTAGTTCTCATCAGTTGGCGTGGCAGGAGATGCTTCTTCTTGTTGCACAACTGGCAAAAGAAGAGCAGCTTCTTCTTGTCAATGTATGATTCTATTGATGGCCATCCTAGGAGTGCGCTGCATATATCTGTTCTTGTGTGTCGTGGTTGCCCCTGGGCCAGCTTTAGTTCTAGAGCGAGCATTTCTGAGGATGAATACTATTTCAGAGTTCACATCCAAATAAGGCTTTTGGAAGGCAAATTAATCGCATAAGCTTCGAAGATGTTAGGGGGTTAAGGTCTTTTGCGTGACAACCTGTTTTGATGAGAGTCATAAATGACGACCTTAACTTAGAGTAGCTGTCTAATATTCTTCCCCAGGAGTTTAATTGAGCCTCAAAGAGAATTTCAATGTGTTTAACCTCTGTAGCCGGGGACACGACTTCATCATAGAGTTTAATCTCTGGTGTACTTTTGTCTTTCTTTCCGAGTCGCAAAAACTGCGATTTTGTTGGTGAGACGGTAAAGCTACACAGCGAGCTATACTCCTGGAAAATGTTGACCATATGCTGTAGGTTGGACTTGACTGGGCTCAAGAGGGCAATGTCTTCTGCTTTGGTCGGTGCAGCAATATGCAGATCCATGATCATAGCAGTTCATCCATATAAAACAGGTACAGCTTTGCAGACATCACACTTCCTTGTCTCACGCCTTTGTACACTTTGAACCAATAAAATATCTTATTGTTGGTAGCTACGCAACTTGTCATTGACTTATGAATGTAATGACTGTCCACATAGCAATATGTATGCCTAACTTATGTAGTCTATAGTAGTCTTGCGTGTCACACTGTGTCAAATGCCTTGGAGCTGTCGAGGAAGCATATGTTTATAGCATCTGATCTCTTAAGGTAGTGGTGAGCAGTTTCTTGTATAAGGAAAATTGTGTGACAGTGTAAAAGTCCTTTCTGAAACCATATTGTTGATTGCTAGGAACGAATGTTAAATCTGTGAATTCTCGAATCCTTTTGCAGAATACTGCCTCAAATAGTTTAAAGATGACAGGCAGTAGTGTGACACCTCTATACGAATCTTGGAGAATCTTAGATTTATTTCCACCTTTAAAGATTGGTATTACTAGACCCTTTGACCAATCAAATGGGATATATCTGGACATCATGATGGCATTGAATAGTGCTGCTAGACATCTATAAAAATGGTCTCCTCTGTATTTTAGGTTTTGATGTGTAATGCCGTTGATTTCAGCAGCTTTATTGGACTTTAAGCTTTCATGGATGGTTTTGATTTCATCTTGATTTGTCTTGATTTCATCTATGTTGCAGTCAATGAGCTGTAGTTTGTTCCTTACGTCTTCTATTTCTGATACTATTTTCTTTTTAACCAATTTATTAAAATGTGATTCTCCTTGGTCTTTGTAAACTGTTTTCAGGTGATCTGCCATTATGTTGCAGTTCTCTTGTGGCTCTCGTATCCTAGTCCCAGGTATGATATGTGCTTTTTATTCTATCCGTGGCTTAACATTTACTAAAATCGCTTTTTGGTTGATATTCCAAGTGTTGTCACTATCTTTAAAGTAGTCCCTTTCATATGTAGCGGCCTCATTTCTGGGAGTGTTTCTGAATATATCCTTGGCCTCTTTATATCTTCTAAAGGTTTCAATCCTCTGAGTCTCCCGGTTTCTATCCAGTCTATTCTTTTTCTTGTCATCATATTGTGGTTAGATTTAACAACGCCCTTCCAGTAAGGTTTAAGAAATTTATTGAAGTGCTTCTTTAGAATACACATGTCCCTGGATACCAGTAGTGCTGATAAAATAGTGTTGTGGATTATCTCAATGTCTTCCTTGCTCGGTTTGGCTTGGTTGATACAGCATAGGTATGGTATTTTAATGTTCCGTTCTCTACTGCTTTAGTCCAAGCATATCTGTGGTATATTTGAGAGTCAGTTTCTAAGGATGGTAGAGGTAGTTTGAGTTACAGGATGTTGGTCGATACATTGAGAGGGTTGTATTCTCTGACTTTCGCTTCTGTGATCAGTTCCCACCTTTCCTCTGGGATCAGGATGTGATCTAGTGCTCCTTCTGGACCACCAGCATAATCTTGAAATGTAAAGACAGGGCTTCTGCAGAAGGATTCCATGTTAACTGGTTTCATATGCAGATCTGATATACACGTATATAGCTGTCTTTCTCTGATGTTAAGCATGGATCTTTGAAGTCTCGGGCCATTGATCATTGCTTTGAAGTCCCCCATCATAATAACAGACCCTCTTGTTGAGTATGCATTGTAGATGGTTTTCAGCATAGATAGATATTCGCTGTATAGCTCATCAGATCTGTTAGAAGGTGGTAGGTACACAGAAAATATGAAGAGGGTTTGGTTATTCAGGGTCAAAAGCTCAACTCTTGTTATTCTGTGGTTGACAGTTGTAATGTCAGTGATGTACTTCCTGAACTTATGTTTGCAGAATACGGCTGTCCCAACACTTTAAAATGACTGGACAGGTACTGTGGTTCTGGGGCAGGATTGGCAATACAAAAGTAATATGGGTTGAGTGAGTCCATAAAGCATGGATTATACTCTCGCAGTTGATGGTCAGCAATGGCACAAATATCTATGTCACGGAGACAGGAATTAAGGAATGATACACTGCTCATTATTCCTCTAGCATTCCAGCACATCAAGCTTAGCATTACAGTCTTGTAAATTCGTCTGTGTTTGTTTTGTCCTGTCTCTCTTAAATGGACCTCCAATACTGTTCCCGGGATAACCAAGGTTTCACTTTGATAATTTCTGGCCAGAATTGTGCTGAGGCTGTTCTTTTCTCTGGGTGGTTGAACAATCGGATGTAAGTAACAGTGACTCCGTTTGTTTCGAGGTATCTTCTTGTACAGTTTTGTGTAATCTCTTTGTGTATGCCTCGTATGTAAAATCTTGCTGTTTTCACTCCTGTGGGAGCGGCTTGGAAGTTGATCTTTGCCTCCCTTGTTGCTGCACATTAGTCTTTGCTAACATGAGTCTTTATTTTTCGGTGTTCAGCTATTTTTTGGTGAAACGTGGTTCTTCTCCAAGGTGTCACTATTTTCTGTTAATGTGTTTAAACCTATCATACTCTGTAAACACTAGCTGTATGATACTTTAGTCGGTTGAGTGTGATTGATTAAGTTTGCTATCAGTTTGCTTATGGAGATCAGATCCTGAATACATATTGGTTGTTACATGAGTACAGTGAATCCACACTCTGGACTATGACGTTTTAAGCAGGAGTGCTGTGTTGTCTGTAATCAAGTCCTACTTGCTGTGCGCTATTCTTGACTTGTTCTTGCTTTGGAATATTGTTGTGATGCTCGGACCTTTTTACTTGTACTGTAGTTATCTTGTTTTGCTGAGCTTGTTTAAACTGTATTTTCAGACCGATCAGTTTTTTCTTCAAGTCATCCATAGCTTTGCTTGAGGTGCCACACGCCTTGTTTATTCAGAAATATTATAGTCGATTGAGTCCATAGATTTACTAATCATAGTTACTTTTGATTTCAAGTTAGTGATACTAAGACTGTTTTCGTCTGATATGCGAGTTATTTCCATTTTTCGTTTATCTGATTCTGATTTCAATGTGTTACAATGATTTTGATTTCACTAATGCGTCTGTCTCGTTTGTTGTTCCTGTTATTTGTCTTGGCTGTTTCACTTTCCACCAATTTTAGGCTTGATTGAATCTGCGCGCGCGTCTAAAGTCTTATTAAGGTCAGTTTTGAGTGTTTGGATGTCAACTTGTATTTCTTCAATTGTGCAACTACATTCACTTATTTGTGCAACTCTGTCTTTGTTCTCTTTACGAAGAGTTTCCACAGCTTGAATTGTATTCCCTTTCAGTTTGTCAACAAACTTATTAAGAGCTTGAAGTTCTTCTTTTGTTTTCTCACTTTCAGTCTTTAACGCTCTCAATCTCCTGAATGTATTCTCCCCTGAAGTCAGCTACATCACTTTCTAGCTTTGCTATTGTTTCCTTGATTGGATAAGCCTGATCATTATGGAGGTTATCTGACTGGAAATTGTGATTTGTTTTCTTGCGTGCATTATTTACAACTTCATAAAGATCCTCTCCAAAATCCCTCAAAAGTGCTCTATTGAGTATAACAACAACTTTTGCCAGTTTTCTGAAAAGGAATTCTTCATGTTTGGAATATCGATCTATTCGACGTCTTAATTGACTTGTTTGATGAGGAAAATATTTTTTGTTTACACTTCTGTAACATTGTATGGCAATCAACATCTGAGTTAGAGGCATCATTTGCTAGCTTTTCAACGTTTACCCCCATTGCCATTTTTCATCCTCCATTAAATCTTGAAGTAATAAAAATAATTGAAAGAAGATTTTTACATTTGATAGTTTATTAAGCGGTGGTGCAGTTCATTTATTTAGAGGTTGTTCAACATAGATTAACCATCCTCTAATTGACCAATCAGAATTGATTATTCATGTGAATCATTGTAGAATAACTGTTAACCCTTTGTGTGCTCAATTAGCATTGGTAGAATTTTAAAGTGTGATCAGCTTGTGCTGTTGAAAAATTATCCCGTGGTGTTGTGTTTGAAACAGCTCCTGCAGGAGATCTTTCAAACAAATCATCACAGGATACGTTATTTTGACAACTTATTTTGGTTGGTAATTGGATGTTGAAGACGATAAATGTTGGGCATATCACTTTACTGTTTTCTCACGCCACGAAACAGAATGATTATTATGGGGAGTAAGGCAGGGAACATCATTTTTAAAAGTGTTTAATTTTTTCATGGAATATCGGAGAGTGAGTTGCGATTTAATACTATTTTAATAAGTATTGCAATTTTTTGGTGAAAGAAAGGAGATAGTACAAATCATAAAACACATTTGTTTTCATTTCAAAGGAAATTGAAACACATATACACCTTTGAATAGAATTGTTACACAGAGTCTGTCCCCATCTACACACAAATTCGTTGGATCCTTCAGACCATCTTGTGATGTGAGGATGTCTTTGATGAACTGCCCTGACTTGCTGATGTGAATCATTTTGTGTGTATCACGGTCAGTGATGACAATGTCCCCTGTAGTTGTAGATGTGATTCCATGTGGATACTTCAGTGCTCTGTCTCCAGTAGGTTTGTAAGTAAACACAACTTGTCCAGTCGGTGTAAGACATGAGACAGAACCCAAACCATAGTCAGAAACGAGGATGTGGCCCTGACTGCTGACATGAAGGTAGTGGGGATGTTCAAATGGCTGCTGTATAGACGGGTGTGTAGAGATGGTTCTGACTACACGCCCTGTCATGTCCAGTACATCTACTGATGGAAGAGAGCTGGTACTTGCCACCAGTGTGGACTGATCCAGGACAGCCAGACCCCAGTACTCCTTCTCTGTTGTTATTGTTGACAAAAGTTTCAGGTCAGGATTGACACCAACTGTTAGTATTTGGTTTGAATATGGAACAGATACAACGACCTTGTTCTGACTCAATACCGACACACTAAATGGGAAGTGTTTCACTTCGAGTAGACTTGACAACTGTTTTCCACGTTGGCTATAACATGACTTTACTCTGTAATGGTTGTATTCAGTTACAACTGTGACTTTCATGTCCTTCATCTTCATTACAACAATATCCGCCAGGAAACAACTATTCCACTGATCTACTTTACCGTCAATAACTTCATGAAGTACAGGTGATGCTGTGAGATCAATGGTGTCCATTTCATCTCTCCCGCAATCTCTTTGAATTTCTGCGAGAAATTTATTTTGAAATAAGGTAAATGTCATTGGATTAAATAGAGTGGATTTCAATTTCCTCAATTGGTAACATGACGTTTCGACGCTATTTCTTGCCTCTTTATCAAATGAATCATGCCCATAAAGAATTTAATGATTAGTTTTGCCGTAAAACGAAACATAAAATAAATAAAACTTTACATTAAACATATAAATGGTAGATATTTTTTTCAGTTTTAAAAAAAGAAAATCATCAATTAATTTGATATTTGCTAAATGGCCAGTTATTCAAAGTTTGTGGAATGTATTTAATTATATACCAAACCTGTATTTCCCAGAACGAAAGCATCCATGAGACCAGTTACAAGCAGTCCTGGTTCCATCTGCCCCGCCCACTCCTCCACAGGTCTGCCAGGCTGGGGTACTTGGGTCTGTTGTCTACAGGTGGGACAGAGGATAGACCTGGTCTTAACTGTGTCTGTCTGTGTCTTGATGTACCTTGTCAGACATCCCTGACATAACGGGTGTTGACAGGAGAGAGTAGACGGAGACAGTTTGCAGATACTGCACGTAACGAAATTGTCCTCCACCTTTCCTGCAGTCGCCATTTTGATATGTTAACTGCAAATGATAAATGGGATTTAAATAGTGTAAAACAAAATATATAAACTATCTTGTAATTCGTCAAACGTAGCTGCCGACACAAGAATAAACACACGGACGTAACATGAAACATAAACATCACCAGGACCAGCTGTACATGTACAACAGCAGTCAAGGTGAAGCTGGTCGTCACCAAAAAGTGGCCCCATTAATTGTTTTAGGGTTAGAATATGTCTGAATTAAACCTGTTTGAATTGACGTAATATATTGTGATTAACTCTGGGGTGACGTCACATCTATTCCACCATACCGTTTATGTGACGTCATAATCGTGTCAATACAACCTTATGGCTAACAACTAACTGGTTTGTTAATGTACGACCTGGTTTAACAAAAAGAGTTCCATAGGGTGCTCCCGCACCACTGTGATTATGTGATGCAGTGGAACTTGAGAGATGTGTCTTGTACTTGCGAACCAAGGGTGGTGTGTTGCGGCATTGCACATTGTCTTTAGTGCATGTATAAATATAGTGAATAAAAGAAATACGTTCGTATACAGGTGATTCTTTTTTTCTGAGAGTATAATACATGCTCCCTGTTGCACTGATAAAAAACACAATAAAATATAATTCAATAAAATTTTGTTAAGGACATTCAGAAGTGATTAGACATAGTTCAGGACGTTTTGAATATAACTGCAGTTGTAAACATATGGTAAAAAACAACTCCACAAGACATTGTTTACAACTCTCGTACGATCATCTTAGCACTAAAATTGCGTTGAGCGACTCTTACTGGCACATTGTACTGCTGTAAATAAAACGTGTAAACATATTATGTTGGAAACAAAGTGCGATTTGTTTTTGCAATATCCATTGCAACACATAGAAGAGTGTATAACAATACAGGGCACTATGAATCTACATGACCCAGTTTAATGTTATCAAGCAGGTAACACTAGTGATGTATGTGCTGTGAGCTCTACTGCTGTCAATACTCACTGGACTGACAATACAATTATTCTGCAAGTCAAACATTAAAGAAACTTATTTAAAAACATAATTAACGACTATTTAACTTTTAATCCAATTATTTCCCTTTTGTGACAAAATATTGACAAAGCTATTACACACATTTACAATCTTGTAAGTATGGAAACAAAATGGAGGACGAAAGTAGGACACTTCCTTGTTAGCTGATGGTTGTGTCTACTTCAATAAGAACATTACAGTTAAGTAACCCACACATTCTACAACATTACCAGACATTGAATACAGAAGTTCAGCACCTACCCGAGTCCTGACTGAGTTTATCTGACTCTATCCAGTCTCCGACATTGTACAGCAACCTGTTGTCAAACCGACCTGTCACAGTTGGTCACGTGACACAACACGTGACGTGACGCGGATCAACACTTGGTGGTTGCAACAGATAAAACTAGATATACTCACGCCAATAAATCTTTTATTCTCGAGCCACTCTTTACATGTAAGTATGAATCTTCTATATCGGAGTCCCATATAGTTAATGTAGATTCTTCACAACAGTTTCAGTTTTAACGAATTTAATGTTGTGCAAAATGACACAATAAATGAACTATTTTTTATGAAGAATCAGGTGTAGTTCCCAATTCAAAGGATATACATAGGGTTATTCTTTTTAAAATACATTTTGTTTCTGACGTGCTGTGTTGTTACGATCCTTGTGACGATTCACAAAGCGCCGTTTCACAAAGCTGATGTAACTTTATGACATCATAAACCATGTCACCGGATCACTGGATTCGGTTTCCACACGCCAAATATAGTTGTAAACAAGTTGTTCTTTCGGCATTTTTAAGCCAACCAATCGGAACAGGGAAATGGATTACAACGTCGTAAATCTACGACAGATTTGTGAAAAGGTACCCAAAAGCATTCCTTAAAAAGAAACCCAAAGAGTATAAGTTAACATTGCAAATAAATGCATTCAATGCATTCAATGGTTTGCAATGATGTAAACTTACAACGGCTTTGTGAAACAGTGCCCTGATGTTTCTAAAGATATATAAAACTCTACTAACTCTGTTTGGTAATGAATAAAATACGTGTTTACAAATGTCAAAATCATTGTTAAACGTACAAAGACAAACTTGTGTTTTTTTCTTGGAAATGTGCACGATTAACACTAGTTGTGACATTTGTGAACCAAACTAATCAAGTCAGTGAGTGATTTGGGGTTTAACGTTGTGTTTAACAACATTCGGGTGATTTTCCGGCGGGTCTTATTTTCAGCATTGGTACACCAAGTGTACACCAAGTGTGACTCTGTGAAACCTGAGAGTCTGGGCTGGTTCTTCTAAACCAAGGGTGATGCAAGTATTGCACTCTTTCCCCACAGCCTTGTAGATCGGTTCTTCACTGCTGAGAATGATCCTGAGTTCACAGAATTGTATGCATGTTTTTTTGTACCGGATAGGGTATTTCACCAAGTTTTAACGTGCTAGCTCAAAGAGACCTGAATATTCCACTCAGACACAGTATACTGACTCTGAGCCAACCAGCCATTACGAAAAACTATCACAAAAGTGCATCTTTTATATTTTAATCTTATGCGACCGAAAAGCAAACCTCGAACCTACATCACACTCTGTTTTCTGAGCGAGACACTCTTACCACTACAGCACAAAAACGGGTTTGTCATTTGAGAATCGAATCCGTGGACCAAGTGGCTTTATACTCCTATGCCTCATATAATGCGAATTAATTACTTGTGAAAATAGAGTTCACCCATTAAATGCCAAACTCAGCATTTGTCAATATTTCCCATTGTTCACAATTTAAACAAAATAGGCTGTTAAAAGTTGATATGTTAATGTATGCCATTTAGACAGTGACCAACACAACTATGTTACATTTAGGATCACACTATCTGAGAAAAGTGACTATTTGCGGGACTCAACCACCCAAAGTGATAGAATAGTCATTTTTTAGATAGTGTGCCTAAACATAAATATAGTAATACCGTGAATATTTGTTTAAATTTTGTTGGAGAGTTTTGGAAAACAAGATAGGATAGCACTAGAACAGCACTAGGTAATTACAATTTCAGATTCTATTAATACTCGTTTCGCACTCAGAGGGTTGAACTACAACATATATTATTAAAGACTAGTGACTCCTTTTATTTTTGTTGACATTAGTCAAAGATGTTGTTGATTACCCTAACTGGCACTCATAAGAAAAGTAGCTGGTTTGAAACCCATCGATGTCTCCTCGGATATATCGTCACAAGGGGTGTCCTTTTATTGTAATATTTTATTGCAATACTTTCGGAATGACATCACACTCATTGTCCTATTATTGTGACGTCACAATGGACATGCAGCAAAAATGTTCTGTCTCACGGCAGAACAGACAAAAAGTAAGTTAAAATGTTTTAAAATTGTTGATTTATGTCTTAGATTGATCTTGAATGATAAATATAATCTCACCCTTGTGTTTCCTGATAGTAGAAGAAGAAGAAGAAGAAAATCTTTATTTGATAGTAAAACTCCCGTTGATAAAAAGTGGCTCTGATCTGAAGCTTGTTAAAACTAATTCAACTGTGAGGTTGACAACACGAACCTCATACTGAGAAGAACGCCCCGTTACACTGTAGGTACAACTATTATCACACAGAATGACACCGAGGTCAGATCCAAACTTCAAACATCAAGGCTCTTGTTCCTCAAAGCGATCTTAGTTTAACCCTTACCGTGCGGCTCACGAAAATATCCGGGTCAGGCTAGATTTTTAAAACAATTTCCTCTGGAGTAGTGTTCTATTATAAGCTTACAACTGTCGTAGAGCAGAAACGGCACCGGTTTCATAGCAATCTCTGCGCTACGATAGTCGTCAGCCAATGTTTTGTTATATTTTAAGTGACGAAATACTATGTTTCTCAGTTAAATAGAAATCACATTTTCAGTAAGTTGAATAACATGTTATTTACCTTGAAGGAAATAACACCTTTGAACGAAACTACTTTCACTAATATATATTTATCATATATAAATATTCTCATTCCTGTTGTCGAATATCTCATCGAATGAACCAACAAAGTTAACAATTTTAACTGTTTTATAATGCTCACCCTAGTGCGTGCTGAAAGGAGCATGCAGTGTTTTATATAATTTAGTTGAGTTTGTAAAAAATCAGTTAATGTTTTATTACGCTTTAGAGTCGCTTCCAGCATTTTTTGGACATGAGAAAAGTCAAACACAAAAAGTAAAACGTAAGAAACAAATATTAGACTGTTGTTAAATACGATGTATATTTTGTCTCCCGAAGTCTAAAAACCAGACTCGTTAAAATATGATTCTCAAACATCGCTCTATGAAATATACATCGTATTTGACAAACAGATGCAAATATTTTAGCACATACGGTCAACTTAGCTAAATATTGCTTTAAGTAACGGGTCCAGGTCCCCGTTTCACAAAGACGTCATAGCTTTACGACGTCATAAACCATGTCACTGGGTTAATAGATTTGGTCTGCAAATGCAAATAATGGTTGTAAACGGTGCACTTTCCAAAGAAAAACAAGTTTTTCTTTGGAAAGTGCACAGTTTACAACTATTTTTTGCATTTGTAGACCAAATTAATTAACTTAGTGACACGGTTTACGACGTTGTAAAGTTATGACGTCTTCATGAAACGGGCCCCTGGTCGGTTGTACAGCACGCAAACACAACACAGAAAAAACGTAACGAAACAGCCCTGTTTGATTATATGCGCTGGTGTTTGATTCGAGTGCTATTTGTATAAACCAATGTTGTCTCAGTGTTCTTTGTTAAGCAACTATTGAACAATAAGAAGAAGTTGGAGTGAAATGTCGGTGTTTATGTTATTTTTAAAAAAACTCCAAGGCAGTAAAAATGTAATTAACCTTTTAATAATACATTAAAAATAAGTATATAATGACACAATATATGCAATAGTAACAAGTTAAAACAATAATGGCATTTGGTGTAAAACGGTTTTTCCAATATGTTCTAACTTGCTTCAACTAAACCATAAGTTGAACAATTATAATTGTGAGTACTTGTTTAAACAAGTGTTGATTGAATCCGTCTCAACTGTTTTCAATATGTTGTTAGTGTGAAGTTCTTGTACGTGCACTTCTTTCTCTTATCTAACCCAGACAGATATCTGAGGAATGTCAGATAGAAGGTCCTGTGTTCAATACACATAAATGGAGTTGGGAAATTCATGTTTTTCACTAATAGAAAAATACAGTTCTTGAAGAGTTGGTTTGTTTAAAATAAAACAAACAAATCATGAATAATACTTTTGATTTAAACCTGAAAAGGTTCATTCAACTGCGGCTGTGTCCCCTTCCCACTGGGTGAATGTGTTTAGTTTACAAATGTCATTTTTTTTGTAAACTGCATTAACGCAACTAATCTATTTGTAAACCAAACAAGGTCTTCTTTGGAATATGCTCAGTTTACAATGTTTATGACATTTCTATTCCGAACATCAGTGCTACTCCCACTCACTCATTAGACACTCGGATATTTAATAGTTCGAATCTTGTGCATGTATAAAAGCAGTTTTATGAACTATATGTTATATTAGGGAGGCTCATGACATTTTTTCACAGTTTTATAAATAATTTTCCTTTTCAAAATGTAAAGAATAGGTAAAGAAATGATTACAACATAAATAAAATTATAACTGTCTAATGTATATATTGACATACATTTGTTTAACAAAAAATAATTATGTTCATAGAAAAATTGTCCCAAGAGCGATAACTCTTCATATCGTAAAAAATACCAAGCACAACAAAAAGCACAATTCAAAACGAAAATATTGTCATTTAATTGTATTTTAACATTGTATATTTACATATTTGTTAAATGTATGCTTCATAATTAATCAAAATGATGTTTTAAAATATTTTATTTTCACTGTTGAAATGACGTAAAAAGATTGATTCAACAAGCAAGGGACACGTCATGTGTCAACTTCTTTAAAATAGTGATTAAGTTTGTTGAACAACTAATTATCTTATCGGAGGAAAACATCACACACAAGCTCCACGAGGACAAGACAAGAGGGAGAATAGCGGTTGATGTATGATGTATTATTATGTTGTCCTTTCCATATGCAGTTACATTTGACAAACATTACATTTATATTTGAAACTACAATAATACTATAATAAAATGTGTATGTAACAAAATAAATATTACTTGATAATAACAAATTGGTGGTCTAATAGTGAACATGAAAAAAAAAATGTCAATCAACACTATCAACAGTGACACAATCAGTACTTTAAAATGAGAGGGATGCAAATGATCACGGTATATTGTAGTAACAAATATTGTCAGTCGACATACAATAACATAAGTAGCATCGTCAGATATCTGTAACATGGGTCTATATAAGGTGGGTTCCAATCGCTTGAGCACAAATACACTCAGTGTAGATGAAATTGGCACAGCTACCAAACATAACATATAGTTGTGTTTGTCACTATCTAAATGGCATACAAATTCATTGCTATTAGCTTTGGGATCTGTGACCATTTTCGCCTATTTGATAATGTGATCCTAAATATAACATATAGTTGTGTTTGTCACTATCTAAATGGCGTACAAACTCACAGTTGAATTATGTAACATTTTCTCATCATTTAGAAGAAAACTGAAACACATGCATACCCATGAACGCAGTAACTACACAGAGTCTGTCACCATTTACACATAGACTTAATGGAGACTGCACACCATCTTGTGATGTTAGGATGTCTTTGATAAACTGCCCTGACTTACTGATGTGAGTCACTTTGTTTGCATCAAAGTCAGCGATGACAATGTCTCCTGTACTGGTAGATGTGATTCCACGTGGACCTGTCAGTGCTCTGTCTCCAGCACGTTTGTATTTAAACACAACTTGTCCAGTCGGTGTAAGACATGAGACAGAACCCAAACCATTGTCAGACACGAGGATGTTGCCCTGACTGGTGACATGGAGGTAGTAAGGATACTTGAATGGCTGCTGTATAGACGGATGTGTAGAGATGGTTCTGACTACACACCCTGTCATATCCAGTACATCTACTGATGGAGGAGAGCCGGTACTTGCCACCAGTGTGGACTGATCCAAGACAGCTAGACCCCGGTACTGCTTCTTTGTTGTTATTGTTGACAACAGTTCCAGGTCAGGATTCACACCAACTGTTAGTATTTGGTTTGACCATGGAACAGACACAACTACCTTGTTCTGACTCAGTACCGACACACTCCATGGGAAGTTTTCCACTTTAATTTGGCTTGACAATTGTTTGCCACATTTTGTATACAATGACGTCACAATTTTTTGTGTCTGATCAGTTACAACTGTGACTTTCATGTCCTTCATCTTCATTACAACAACATCTGTCAGGAAACTATCCCTGATCTGATAATCTTTTGGGTCAATAACTTCACGACGTAAAGGTGATGCTGTGAGGTCAATGCTGTCGGTTTCATCCCTGCTGTCACTTCTTGGTATCTCTGGGGAAAATGTATAATGAAATAAGACATTTCATAAGATAAAAGAGGTTGGACTGCAACTTCCTTAATTGTAAACATGACTTTTCGGCGCTATTTATTGTCCCTTAATCAAGTAAATCATGCCCATAAATAATTTTAGGATTAGTTTTGCTGCGTAACAAAAAATAGAATGAAATAAATTGCACACTTAAAAATAGTAATGACAGATAATGTTTCCAGGTTTAAAAAAAACAAAAAAAAACAATTAATTTGATAATTGCCAACTCACCTAAGGATATATCATTGAATAAAATACACCTTTAAACAATAAAATGTTAAACTTTAATATTGCATGAGGCATCTTTAGTAGTATTTATTACATGCAAATATTCAAAGTTTGTGGAATGTATTTAACAAAAGTCCAAAACCTGTATTTTCCGGAACGAAAGCATCCATAACACCAGAAAAAGACAGTCCTGGTTTCATCTGCCCTGCCCACTCCTCCACAGGTCTGTCAGGCTGGGGTACTGGGGTTTGTTGTCTGCAGGTGGGACAGAGAATAGACCTGGTCATGACTGCGTTTGTTTGTGTCTTGATATACCTTGTCCGACATCTCTGACATAACGGGTGTTGACAGGAGAAAGTAGATGGAGAAAGTTCGCATATATTGCATGTGACGAAATCGTCCTTCAACTCTACAGCAGTTGCCATTTCAATATGTTAACTGCAAATTATAAAATGAAATTTAATTTGTGTAAAACAAATTTTTAAAATCTTGTAATTCATCAAATGTATCTGCTGAAACACGAATAGAAGTACCGGTGTATATAAGTAGGATAATCATTATCAGGCCCAGCTGTAAATGTACAACAGCCGTCGAGATGAAACTGGTCTTCATCTAAAAGTTGCTCCATTACATGTGTTAGGGTTAGAAATATATGTTAAACTTGTCTGAATTGTCTTCATTTCATTTTGATTAACTCTGATTCGCCACAAGTTTTAGTTTTAGTCTTAACTAATTGAAGGTTTTGATGACCATGTGTTTTTTTATATTGTATCTTGTATTTTCATTTTTTGGGTTATAAATTGAAATCATACATTAACCGATAAAATGCCAAATTAGTTTAGTTGGACTTAACACTGTAACTTACTTGTGCTGTTGAAAACCTATCCTGTGATGATTTGTTTAAAAGAGCTCCTTTCACAGAATAGGTTTTCAACAGCCAATTTATAATAGACATAATCCCTAGAAACATAGTACACGATAAACAAAACCAAACTTTTCTTCGCGATATACTGCAGTATGTTTAGCAATATATAGAAGTGTATGGTAATGTATCACAATACAAAATGTACAACAATACACAGCCCTATAATTTATATCCGTTAATTAATCAAATGTAGCTACTGAAACAAGAGAAGCACTGATGTATACAAGTAACATAATCATCTTCAGGACCAGCTGTAAATATACAAGAGCAGTCAAGGTGAACCTGGAGTTAAACTTGTTTGGATTGACGTCATTTCATCGTGATCAAATCGGAGGTGACGTCACCTCTGTTGAACCATACCGTTTTGCAGTCATTCCCCCAAAATGGTCACAATTCCATATTTTGGGAGCTCAAAACGTGTGCTTGAATGACACATGTTTTCTGGTTTTTTTTCAAAAGAATATATCGTGAAACTGCACCTGCAATTTTACACACACCATATTTTGGGTTTTAAAATGATAATCATCTATATCTACAATACTCTTATTACCGCACGTTACGGAGATCTGAGAGTGCTGAATGTCTGGGTCCTATAGAAACTGAAAGTTGCATAAAACCTTCTGATCATGCAACTTAGATTTGCTTGAATCACAGTCTATAAAGAAGAACTCCTACAATGCATTATCTTTTTGTGTTTTTGGAAACTAAGAGCACAATCAATGATAGAACTGTCGTTTCCCCCAAAAACTAAACACTGAAAACAATTATAAATTAATGTAGTTGTAAAAAGGTCAATGAAAGTTTTTGGCTAATAATATCCACCTTAATATTTATTGAATCAGTGTACAAAAGTTTCATTCAATTACAAACATCACAACAGCTGCAACATTCAATTCAATTTGATCCATTTGTGCCACTGACGTTATGGTGAATACAGAAAATAGTTTATAAGTCTTTTAAAACAGAAAATGGTTATAAGTCTTATACCGCATTCTGAATATAAGTTTTTTTAAACAAATACCACATTTCGAATAAAATGTTTGAAAATGTCAACGAAGTAATCATCATAATCTTACGGAAGGAAATTGGACTAGTATATGCATTCTGACATCTGAAACAAATTCAAACATGGCCTCTATAACGTACAGAGTTGTAAATAATTTTAACATATACCAAATGAGGTCATTGTAAAGTTACTATATTACTTTGTTAATAAGATATTCATTTTGTTATACTCTACCTTATTACTTTAGGGGGACTCTCAGGTAAGCTGCCTAACATCCGTAACGTAGGCCATTTTGGAAGGCACAAGAATAAATTTAAAATCATAACACCCAATAATTAGTGTGAATATTACATTCAGTTCAGACATTAATACATCTCATTTAAAAAAAAAGTACATCACATTTCCTATCACATTGTATCATCTACTGCAGGCGCTTCGAGCACACACCTACATGTGGACTTAGCTCCATATAAATATGTAAGTTATTATTATTATTATTTTATCTTATTAAGCCTTAAAGTGCTGAGCACAACATTTGCAAATTTTAGTTTACAAATTCTAACTGATACAGGAGCTATTTTGAACAATTTATCACAGGGTAGGTTTTTAACAGCACAAGATGGTCACATATTTAAGACTGGCTGAAATCCACTCAGCACTTTAAGGGTTATAAGTTGATATCATGAAAAAAATATTTCGATAAAAAAATAAATTAGGTGACATGGGTTTAATAAAGTTAACAATCACAACAATAGGTTTTCAACTCGTACTTTTTATCAATAAAAAATGAAGTCATTGTTCAGGACTAGCTACTACATGACGTCACAAACATGTCAATACAGTTTTTCTGCTAACAAATAACCGGTTTGTTATTGAATGGCCTAGTTTGATAAATGGAGTTCCTTAAGAGGGCTCCCTCATCAGTGTTAATGTTTGATGCAGTGTAACTTGAGATTTGTCTTGTACTTGCGAACCAAGGTTGATGCGGCATTGCACATTATCTTTAGTCCATGTATAAATATAGTGATTAACATAAATACGTAGATAAACATGTGATTTATACTTTTTGTCTGAGAGTATATGCATGTTTCTATTGTACTAAAAACACCTTCCCAAAAATATAGTTCAATATAATAGTCAATTCTTTCAGGGACATTCAGAAGTGAGGCATAGTTCACGGCATATTTGGGGCATGCTGCTTTATCAGATGAAGGAGCATAGGCCCGCAAACAAGTTGACATCCAAAATTCTGAACAATCAAATGGTGTTTTTTCCTTCGTATATTTTATGACACAGGGGCCCGTTTCACAAAGGCGTGATAATTTTATGACGTTGTAAACCAAGTCACTTGGTCAATGAATTGGTTACAAATGCAAAAAAATATTGTTAACTGTGCATTTTCCAAAAAAAACCAAGTATTTCTTTAACAATTGCACAGTTGACAACGATTTTTGGCATTTATGGACCAAACCCACTTACCTGATGACATAGTTTATGACGTTGTAAAGTTACGACGTCTTTGTGAAACGGCCCCCAGAATGACAAACTAGCAAACCACTGGCCCGTGACCTAATGTGCTGACCTCTACACAATCCCTTGACCTATTGTGATGTGACACAATGTATGTTCATCATGAGATACAATGTAGTTATACTGCATGATATACTGCATGTTCTAAGATGCTTAGCGTAAAGATCACCGGCGCCGCCCATCCTTTATCTTGCGATAAAGTACGCTTTTTAAAATGCGTCATAATTGGTTTACGTCACAATTGGCTGTTACATGTATACCCCTCTTTAGAACGCGTAAACAGGTTATTGACGTTCTTCAGCCGTTACGTATCGATTGATCGTGTCATTTCCGTTTAAAAAGAGAAGTTATCATAACTATTTTACAAGATTAAGCCATTTAGAAGTACAATAAGTTTGTTAAAATACATAAAAGCCCAAAACTTGTTCTCCGATATCTATTTTGATCAGGTCGCTGTGTGTAAACAAGGCGAGGATCTACGCGAGTCTACCGCCCTCGACAGCCAAAATTATTATAAGCAATGGACGGCTTACATTGCGTAAACCAGTGTTTAAAACGTTGTCGTCGATTATCCTCACCATATACACCTTTTCAGCACCACTGACACCGCCGACTATACAGTTACTTCCAAGTTAGAGGACATGAAAAAATCCTATCGCTCTCGCCAAAATCAGCTGATCGAGTAATGGCCGCGTCACGTGATCAGCGGTCAACGGCGAAAAACGTCCAGGAAAATGTACAATTTTAAAACGGCTTTATTGTTGGCAATGGCAAAAAACATAGATTACATTTCAATAAACAGTGTTCGTTTAGTTGCAGATAAAATACACATGTAATTATTTTTGTTTTATGTCAACTCGAGCTATGCAAATATCTTACCGTTATTTTCTATGGGTAACATAGAACAGCCGTTCTTTTAGCCCTTATCGAGAATAGTTAATTTAAAGCAAATAGAAAACTTTTTAAAATGAAATTAAAATGAAGTATAGTTTTGCCGTGAACTATTATAACGTTAAAGCACTCGGACGCAAGCATGCTCATGCTTTAACTATAACAGTTCAGGGCAAAACTATACTTTATCAGAAGACACATGACGGTAGAGCATACTTTATTTCTTAATTAAAACTGTCAACATTAGTTTTACATCGATTTGTTCAAGCCTAATAAATTGTTTTAGATATATGTGTAAAATGCAATTAATATATATACAACATATTATAAAACTACAATCTAAACGTCATTAAGTTATGACGTCTTTGTGAAATTGGGGTCTGGGGGCGAAAAGTGTTCCAACCGCGTAGACGCTGCATCTGAATGTTTTTTCAGCTGATACCAGATCGACTTTGGCAACCGCAGATTGACCTGTTAGCGAAACATCTGAACAACAGGCTTCCTCTTTTTTTGTCACCAGACCCTCGTGCGTGTTATCATGCTCTGGCGATGCCGTGGAAAGGGTTCAGCTAGAGAAGTTTTGGCAGATAAAGGTCCTTGTTCTGAATTTGGTGGCACCCTATTGGCTGGAGTTTTTCGTCTTGCACCACTTCCACGATTAAAGAAGTGGGCTGAAAGGTGGATGGGTGTTGCATGTTTAATTCATAAACCCCTAAATCCCCCTCCCTCATGTGGTTGGGATTAGTCGTCATTTCACACGGCTATATGTATCTAAAACTATGTTCTGCTACTATACACTGATAAGACTGGTATTCTAAATCTTAATTTTATCAAAGCTTAGAGGATATAGATTTACTATAAGAGCATGGAAATAACTTTGGGTGTCCTAAAATGACACCAAAGTAAAATGAGGCAAACACATCTTAGTGTTTTAATAATCAGTAAAAAGCGTTATAAAATGTAACCTGTTTCGTAATCGTAATATATTAATCTATTTTTTTACATAAATATTCAGATATAATATAATAATACACCGCGATGCAGTGTAGGTTTTGTCGCTGAAATAAAAGTTAAACAAAATAAGATAACCAAAATATCTAAAATATATCTTTCGAGACAAGTCAAAAGTGTTTTATAAGTTTCAAATTTAAGACATAAATTTAGCGACATATAACAGGGAACATATAGCTTGATTTATTTGCAATGTTACACGTCATAGAGGGAAATTAAAACATGCTGCAATGGGTTAAGCCGAGTGTCTCATTTAGAAGATATCTCATGGAAGATATCTCATGGTAAAATATTTTTAGCAGATGACGAAAACATGTTAGATTTTACGGTAGTAAACAGTTTACATGAAAAAAGTCAACAATAAGAGTCATTATTGATGAATACATTTTGCTTTTTGCGTTGACATTTAAAAGATGACACGAAAACGTCACCATGCATTTTTACAGCAGAAACTTACTCATCTTGTCATTGAACCGATTAACTGTAAAATTTACTCTTTTTGATGGACAGTAAAAAAATGTAGATACAAACACTAATAAGTAAACGGACGTGTGATCAGAACGCTGATATAAATTACCTTTAATCTGCAATTGAAGTACATAATGAGAGGCCATAAACACAGTGATAAGACATTGTACACAGTAAACAAGGTAGGGTAGTTCAAATATATTCAAATATAATCAGAGACAAAATAAATGAGACAAGTGTGTTTGACAATTTACAAACAAATAAAAGAGAAGATACTTGTGTATAAAAGAAGTGTTAAAATCAAATTTGTCTTCACAAACTATTGAGAAAGTAGTACAAATTTAACAAAAGACAATTACATTTATTTATTTAATTTTACCAATAAACATTAACGATCAAATTTTAAAGATTTTAAAATAAATTATTCAAATTATTTACACATGACAAGATATTCTATAGAAAACTGGATAACCTTATTGTTAAAAAAGACATTTGTTGAGATGTCAACATCTTTTATGTGAAAAACTATTATTTATATCACTTTATAATTCGCTAAAATTATAGCGCAGTGGTTAGTGTGCCGCACTTTGGACCAAGAGGTCCGGGTTTTGAATCCCACGCAGGGGGCTCGGCGTCATTCTCTGTGTTGGAAACATTTCAACACAGTGGGGAAACATTGCAATGCTGTGTAACACAGTAACACAGTAACACAGTAACACAGGTTTCACTGCATCACATAACCACATTGGTGACTGCGGCTTTCTCCCTGCCGTAAACTCTGCCGCCGCAATATAACTAAAAAAATATTGAAAACGGCTTTAACCATAACTCACTCACTTAAAATCATTGACTTGGTAATGGGTTTGATTTATAAACTTCTTTTTCGTTGTAAGGTGTATATTTGGGCACCTGTAAACCATTACATTATTAATTGATCATTTGTCATCTCTCTTTCACTTTTTGTATTGTACTTTAATTTTTGTTGCATACTTTCCTAAAGTATTCTGCAGCTAGACACAGAGCCGCTAGAAGCACCCCTGCAGCACAAGCCGCCCATACGCTCTTCAAGTCAGACAGCTGCACCTTCTTCTGTGCTGCCTGTCCATTGTCTCGTGCCTTCCTCACTGCGTACTTCTTTCTCATAACGTTTATCAACCCACTGTCACGAAGAAGCCGCAGTCTGAAATGACAAAGTTTTTTGTCTCCATTCCAAGTATACTCAGAGAAAAAAGTATTGCAACAACTCTACGGGTTGTTGCGATACTTTTTTCTCTGTGTATACATAAACAAGCCTGTTTGAAGTTCAAGCATACATATAGTATATCATTGAAATAGTGCTTCCATAGCTCATAAACGTAAGTCATTATATAGTTTTGACAGTCCATTGTGTTTAAGAAATCTTTTAAGTCTGTAGCCATCAGAGAAATTTATTGTGGTTTTAGGTAATTGACCAGTCTAAATGTGGGTTATTATGTCAAATGTGTTAAATATTAGTGTAAGCTTTTAGTTATGCCATCAGCAAGGTATCCGAAGCAGAGATACTTGCTGTTGAAGAAACTTGATTGTTCAGGCAACGTGGATTACACTTGTACGTCTACATTTATTTTCTCATTGTTTTGGTTTTATATGCATCTCGAAAATTGTGGGGGATGTTTCAGCCTTTATCAATATGTTTAAACAGAGAGTAAACGACTGTTATCGGCAAGATTGAATTTTTATAATAGATGAGAACTCTAAACGTTCTTTTTACAGAGAATATAAATCTTTATTAAATGTTGATTTTTTTTTGCGGTTAAAAGTAAAGAATATAGACGTCTTCTATTCTTATTAAGATCATCCGAATTACCTATACTAATAATTACTAGTAGAAATGAAGGAACATATGTGAATAGAAATCTTGTCAAGTGTACAATAGCCTTGTCATTTAGGACGAATACCAGTTTTTATCATTTGTCGAGTGTATACGAATTTAAACACAACTGCTTGTACCAACCTGTTATTTTACAAATGCTGATGTCACCAAATATTATGCATTATTTGTCAGCACCAATATCAATACAGTCAACTCCATTTGTAAAAATAGCTTCAGCTTTTAGAAAACATATAATAATAAGAAAATGAGCAGATCAGTACAAATTTGTTAATACTGTTTTGTAACCATCATCTTGATAAATCTTCCAATTGCCATTGTGTACGTGGGCCATAGGCCTTAATACAGAAATAAAGAATTTACATTGAAAGACAGTGTAGATATGAAAGTTTTGTGCGTGACAGTCTGTGATGAAAACTGGCATTCGCAAAAGGGTCATTATGTTGCGTCTGACCATTTCTATAAAAGTTGTGTGTCAAGGTCATTAGATAAACAGACATAAAAACCCTTTATGTTCATATACACATGAACAAAAGTTAAACGCCACCTAAGTATTATGAAAGTTGTATTTTTGGTTACTTTATGTATGTTATTTTTGGAATTCTAACATATTGGAAGTGCTGTTCTCATCTAAATTTAACGCATGATCAAACAAGACAATAGGAAAATGTTGACTTGCCAAAGACAAGCAATTCAACGTTTGAGAGAAGCTGGATATCTTTTATTGATACGAATATCACAACACTAGAATTTTATATGAGGTGTCCAGTTTGATCACGATGGAGCTCACTCCCCCATACTACCAGTCAAAGTCAGTGACGCGTGTATCACGACGTGGGCATTCACGACGGCCTTTGCCCTGAGTGTCCAACTCACAGCTAGCCTTTAAATCGTTCTTTCGGGCTATACAAAGGATCGCAGCTTGGTTTTGTTGGTTATTCAGGTTGCCACGGACTGTCACACGGTCAAGTTTACAGTCAAAGGAAATACATCCCGAATATCATGACTGAACCACCACCACGTGCTAATGTCTTCTGAATGTTGTTGGACACAAAGCGAGTGTTACGTTGCCTCCAGGCACGCACCCAACCGTCAACAGCACACAAAAGCATACAGCACTCATCAAACCAATGGGTCCAACTCTAGTGGACTAAGTTCCAACGACTGCGGGCACCAAATAAGACTGTCATGCATGTGTTTCTTGGTCAATTGAGGACGTCTAACAGGCCTCCTGGCATGGAAAACCGCTTTCCTAAGGCGAAGCCTAATCGTCATCATGGAGTCTCCATGCCACTAAACTACCTCATGCCTCAATTATGTAGATGACACAAACGGATTCCTCCAAACAATTCTCAAAAGCCATATTCTCTCTCCACGTTGACGTCCTTGGCCTACCACACCTCGGCCTGTGGATGACGTCATTTGTTTGGTTATGCTGAACATTCAAACGTGTGATGACACAATGATATGGTCTGATTTGTCAAGCAATGCCTCTGGGTGTCATTCCTGCGTGTCTTATCCCTATAAGTTGCCCCCTTTCTGCATTTGACAGTCGCCACCTCACCATAGTTAGTTTCTTAGCTGATAAATGTCCACCAACTATGGATTCATGAGCTAAGCTCATAACACGTTTTCTGTAACATGTTGGTACAACCACTTGTTTCACTATGTTTGCATTTTGCCCCCTGACTTGTTCAAACTCTCGGTATAAGACGTCTTTCTTTACAACATAACGGTAAGTATTTCCACCCTTCGTTTTCATCACGCTTGAACTCTTCGCATGAGACTTGAGTTTTTTCAGCGACACATCGTCTTTTTGTGCTTTTTGAAGACTTTCAATGTTCACGTCTTCAAACTGTGAACTAGGCACTTTCAGTGCTTTCAAAGGTTTCTTCTCTCGTTGAGCCTGAGCTCTTGTCACAACTGCTGCAGCTACACTCCCGTTCACAGGTTCAATCTGCTTTCGTTTCGACCATTTGTGATCAGGAGTGTCAGATACTCCTTTTATATTTCCTAGGACCAAGTCGCATATCAATGAGCTAAGAACCATGACTTCTATTTTACCGCAATAGTACGGTGTATCAACCTGTATCTGAGCTGCTGGAACTATTTTCGCGCGGCCATCGATAGTAATCAATACGATTACACCGTAAATACCGGCGTAAATAATAAAAATAGAAAACAATATCACTTTCCTGGTTACATTACACTGTGTTATTAGCACTACGACAACGTCA
>JAULCD010066482.1:0-11955 GCA_032361085.1 Calliostoma canaliculatum | reverse complement strand
AAGCCAATGTTATAATTTAGCATTAACGATCAACTTAGCTAAAATCGCTTTGAGGAACGGGACCCTGATAGACAAGTGTCCGTAAGGTCTGTTTAAGAAGGGTGTCAAGTGTTTGTACGTATTCCTTCGATTATTCCTTAGATGTATAATCGATTCTGATTGGTCAACCAGAGGGTGTTAATCTATGTTGAACCACATATAAACCCCATTATATAAACCACATCACGGCGCAATAAAGTATCAAATCTAACCATCTTCTTCATAGCTTCAAGATTTTAGTCCGCTATAAGATAAAATTAAAGAATAAGCCATCAACCACGCAAAGTACAGAATATTCACTTTTCAGGTAGTGTGATTCTAAATATAAGTAAATATATAGTTGTGTTTGACACTTTCTAAATGGCATGAAAATTCATTACTATCAGCTTTGGGAGCTGTGCCAATTTTTCAGAGGGGTACTGAGTGTAGGTTCATCTTAAGTATATGTTTTGGGGCTTCGTTTTTGTCGAAGTCTCCGTGGCCGAAAGGTTAAGGCGTTTGGATGCTCAGTGTCGGCGATTTGGTGCCTGACTCTGAGGGTGTGGGTTCGAATCCCGCACGGGACTCTACCACGCAAAGTGATAGAATATTTACTTTTCCAGATAATGTGATCCTAACTATAACATATAGCTAAACCATTGGCTCAGTAAAATGGTTTACGACGGCGTAAATTTACGATGGTTTTGCGAAATGGTATCATGGAACGTTACTGTGCTACTAGTGAGTGAATGATAAAGTCATGATAAAGTAAATGATATGAGTAAACGTAAACACAAATGCAAGTATTAATTTAAATGCCCTACAGTATTTTGTTCATGTACAATTTATTACGCAAAGCATTCGTCTTTGTTGAATTTTTTTTTTTGTCGGGCACATAGAAGTGGTAAGGCACAATTTGGGATATTTGTATTTTATCGTGTTTGTCCGAAACGTCGCTACTGTGCAATAAAGAAGTTGAATATACATAAAGTTTGTCAGTACTTACAACTTCTGAAATGCCTCTCAAACAATGTGTTTGTTCATGACGTTTCGGGGCATATGCTTGCTCCTTTACCAGATGCGTGCTCCTTCACCGTCGTGAACAGATGAACATGTTCATTGACATCTATAACTCCTAGGTCCCGTTTTACGAAGACGTCATAACTTCACGACGTTCTAAACCATGTCACTTGGTTAATGGATTTGGTTTACAAATGCAAAACAATGTTTGTAAACTGTGCACTTTCCAAAGAAAAACTAGTTTTTTTGGAAAGTGCACAGTTTACAACCATTTGTATGTATTTGTAGACTAAATCTGTTCACCCAGTGACAACGTTTAGGACGTCTTTATGACGTCATCGTGTATGTGTTTATGCACATATTTTATAATAGCCTTATTAAATCTCTATGTCATTATGTCTCTATGAGGCCAAGTTGATCGTAACTTAGTAAAATCCCGATTTTAGTGTTCCCTTAAGATTGCCTGCCCGTTCCACAAAGCGATTTTAGTTAAGATCGTCTTAAGTTACGATCGGAATTCTAAGTTGCTCCTATACCAACTTAGCGCCGCTAAAATCAATCGTGCACACCGACGACAGCACAAAGTGGGGCGGGCCAGACTGCTGTCAAGACAAGGCAAACTATTACCGAACATGAAATTAGTTTCCAATAATAATATTTTTTCTATTATATTATATATCATTTGTAACTGTCAAACACCATATTTTTATTTATGCAAATAAGCATCAGATAATTGGGGTAAGGTGGGGGTGGGTGTGGGTTGGCCTCTGGATGTTTACTTTGAACTAATATCGTTTCAAATTGCAGCGTTAGTCTTGTTTGTCACCGTGTTGCTAAAAGAAGCATCCAGCCAATCTTGTTCCCGAGGTTACGCTAGGTGAAGGTCACAGCTTATAAGCTGTGACCTTACCTAGCGTAACCTCGGAGACCAAATCGGCATCCAGCAAGCTTTGCTTCGCAACAGCCTCGTCCGTGACAATTTCCAACTCTTGCAGCTAGTAGTTGGACTTTCTCGTTCCCTTGATTTTCGATTGTGTCTCGGCCATTGTTTGTAAACAAATCGTCTGCTCGATCCGGAAAAGTGGAAAGGAAGGTAACGCTCGTTCTGTTGCTAAATATTTTTTTGGTCTTCATGACAGAAGATTTTGATCTGAGCTAAAATCGCAAGCTTAAGTTCAAGCCGAGTTACGAAAGTGCTAAAATCGCTTTGTGGAACGGGTGTAAATGTTAGCTAAGATTGCCTTAAAACCGTCGTTAGTCCTTAATATTGATCCTGACTAAAACCACTTTGTGGAACGGCCCCCTGTTCATCCGAAAGCATGTCCAGCTGTCTCGTGCGGTCTCTTAGGCCACAAAAAATGTTGTGGTTCCGATTAACCGACCTTGCCTTTAACGTAGTTGCCGACCGTAACTTTTTTATTGTCATAATAAAAATAAAATAACGTGTAATCTACTGCAGCTTTTTATCTTATTATCACTTTAAAGTGCCTAGCACAGCATTTGCTCATTTTACTGTTCAAATTCAAACAGAAACAGGCTGATGAAAACCTATCCTGTGGTAATTTGTTTAAAAGAGCTCCTACAAATTACCACAGAATAGGTTTTTAACAGCACAAGGTGGTCACAGTTATAGGATTGGCTGAAACTTACTCAGCACTTTAAGAATTTAAGCAATTTAAGAAAAAAAAATCCCGACCGACCTACCCTAAATTTTAAAGACATGTAATTGGAATCACAACTTTTATTTTTATTTTTTTTGCCTAAAGACACGTTCTTTCTTAAATGAATGTTCTACTTCCTCACACAGAACTACAAAAGTCACCATCTTGAAGGACTACGATCGATTTTAGCGACGCTAAATGGGTATAGGAGCAACTTAGAATTCTGATCTTAACTTACGACAATCTTAACTAATATCGCTTTGTTGAACGGGCAGGCAATCTTAGGGGAACGCTAAAATTGGGATTTACTTGGCCTTACGATCGCTTTGTGGAACGGTCCCCAGTACACCGTCCCTCAAAACGATTTTAGTGTTAAGATAATCGTAAATCATTTTTGAAACATTGTCCTATGGAGTTGTTTCTTATAATAGGTTTACGACTGTCGTAGCACAGAGATTGATTTGGAACCTATGCCAATCATAACTTACTTTAATTTGTAGATAGGTGTTTGTGAAATAAGCCAGTTAGCGTTGTGGTGATTTCTAGACGTGTTCATCTATCTGGGTTAAACACAAACATCTGTCACACATAGTATACAACCTGCTGTGCACATATCACGACAAACAGATGTTTTGCATCACGCGATATATCTGCACAATTGTTGTGAAATGAGTTTGTTTTAAAAAAAAACTACTACAAATATCACCATCGTTGCAAACTGTTCACATTCCATATATAACCCTGTTTTTATTTCCATATATAACCCTGTTTTTATTTCCATATATAACCCACATTTTACAAAGAGTTTGGCATTTGTTAACCGAACCTACTGGTTCACTGAACACAGAATTAAATTTGGCATTTAGAAACCAAACCCATGACCATAGTGACACGAAGACTGTTTGATTTGACATACTTAGCTTATGTTGGTAGCCCGTTTTACAAAGACGTCATCACTTTACGACAACCTAAACCATGTCACTGGGTTATTTGATTTGGTATACAAATGCACAAAATCGTTGTAAACTGTGCACTTTGCAAAGAAAAACAATTGTTTTAAAGTGCACAGTTTACATCGATTTTTTGCCTTTGTAAACCAAATCAATTAACCCAGTGACATGGTTTACGACGTCGTAAAGTTATAACGTCTTTGTGAAACGGGGGCCAAGTTTTACAGAGATTTGTACTGCGGACGTTTTATTGCTGGGTACAAATCGATGTGTAAAATTGACGCGGCCTTGAGCAACGACGACGCCAGTGACGGGTTTGCCCTTAGGCATGAACCAACTTTAAATGCAACGGAAAATACAAGCGAGATGAACGCAATGGCAACTTCAATGTTGAGGTCGTGTTGTTGTCCATTACATGTAAATGCTAAAACATGTTTCATGCTAACGTGCGACGTACCCGCCGTCTACACACGACATCGTGTTATTTTTACACGCCACAAGATGACAGTTATATTAACTATAGATTTGAGGGCTATTTCTTTGGGTTGGAGAGTTGCAGTTGAACCAAGTTAGCCATTGCCTGCACATTGAACAAGAACCTAACCGGTCAGCAAATATTTATCATCAGGATCAGGGGCAATAGTTTGAATTACTTTACCAAAAAACACCACGTGCATGTAATTACTGTCGTTGTACCGTGGCATAATGGTACGTTTAAAGTGAGAACCATTTGCATTACACCACGGGGTGCCACTTCACAAAGCCATCGTACTTTTACGACCTCGTAAACCATGACATTTAGCCGAAAGCCATTTTTAATTTACGACCTTATAAACTATGTCACTGAGCCATTGGCTCGGTGACAAGGTTTATGAGGTCGTAAATTTACGACGATTGTTTAACGGTACCCAGGCAATAAAACAATATCCTTTGTTTGGATGGATGTACTCATGAACAGTAATTCGGATGACAGGTGAAGTGTCATTGAAAACAAAAGTAAAGTCAACCACAGGACGGGTATGATTGATGTACAAATACCCACAACTGTTGTAACCTGAAATATCCTTTAAAATAATTTTATATCACACATTAAAACAACTTGTAGAATTGCAAGCTGAATTTATTTTTTGTGAACTTACAGTGTTAAACAAATCTACAAACTAGTTTCGCAAACAAGATATGGCCCAGGGCTTCACGCAATAGGCAGGTACTGGGGGTGCTTTTATAAAAGGACTAACAGCGGCAAAACAAACCCCCCTTGCGTATCTGTTAGCATAAAATTCACAAGTGGTCCGTTCAGGGTCTGTAGCGCAAGTGGACATCAGATTAGTCAGAAAGTTAGTGTCACACAATTTCTTGGTTCTACTCATAATACTCACCTGTATTAATAGAACAAGAAAACGTGAGAGAATGCACATGCACACACAGAATGTAACATAGCTATTCAATTAATATTTGAAAATATACAGAAGTAAATTTGTCATTGTCTCATGGTTAAACTACATCTGTGGTAATTTGTTTGAATAATTTATTTAAACAAGAGATTTTGTAACAAATTACCACAGACCAGTCTCGTCATAAATTCACTAAAGTGAATTTAATACTGTAACAATAATATAATATTCGTGAATACAAAGTCAATATCTAAGTAAGTTAATTATAAGGTAGTTCAGTTATTTCATCGCCCAAGAGAAAACAATTTTGCTGTACAGACATAAAGAATCCCACCCGAGTGTCCTCTGATATCAATTATATCAACCAGGGGCCAGTTCTACAAAGACGTCAAAACTTTACAACCTCCTAAACAATATCACTGGGTTAGTAAATTTGGTCTACAAATGCAAAAACAATGGTTGTAAACTGTGCAGTTTCCAAAGAAAAACAAGGGTTTTTTTGGACAGTGCACACTTTACATGGTTTAGGATGTCGTAAAGTTATGACCTCTTTGTAAAAAGGGCCCTTGAGTTTTTATATTTTTTGGTATAGGGAGACATTCAAAATCGTACTATAATATAAATTTGTCATTTCGTAAATGTTTTACGGGCTTTAAGTTTGTGTAGCCATCAGCTGTCAAATAAGACGAAGTCTCCTTGCATCTATCACCTGATTTTACACAAGCAATATTTGTTTTGAAGAAGTCATGAACACATGATAATGAACACATACACTGACCCTCAACGCATAACTCAGTTTGGTGGGAAATAAAATGACCCAAAAAAACAAAGGTTTGGATGCAAAAATCTATTAATTTATTTCACAGGTAAGAAGCAATGTTTTTAGTTTAGAAAAACATACAAACTGGATATAGACAAAAACAAGTGTTGCAGAAGAGGTCAAACAAAGTCACCCCCTCAAAGACAGTCAGTATTCTGTGTGTCCTTCATACACTCTCACGCAAGCATTAAGACTATGGGGCATTGAGTCAGACGAGCAATATAGGCCATGGGGATGTTTTCCTATTCTTGCTCCGTTTTTCAATTCTGCAACGTTGGCTGGCGGGTGCTAACGTCAATAAACACGTATTCCCAGCATCTTTCCAATCAGTTCAATCGGTTTGAGATCCGGTGATTATACTTTGGACTTCATCACATTAATTTCAGCTCACTGAACAAATGCTTGTGTCACCCTGCTGACATGTCGACGGATGTTGTCATTTTGGAATGTCAAGTGACTTTGAGGGTGTTAGTGACGGTGTAGAAAAGGGAAGACTGTTGATGATCCTATTTCATTTGTTTGGCTGATCTTAGTTTTCATGACTGGAAGTAGTTCCTCTTTTTATGTAACCCGACCCCTTCCTAAATACAGAAAATGGCTACCGCCACATGTGTCTTGTCTCCTTCTTTCTTAACTTGTGTGCACCTATCTTAGACAGTCTACAACGACGTTATCAACATGGTGGCAGCGGTAAAGACATTTTCTTCTCAATACAGTGTGTAAATGACTATTTCAATGCCTGAAACAGGTGAAAACAAACTTTGAATCTCAGTATCTGCTGCATGCCATGTGCTTTTCTGAACACGTGTTTTCTCTCTGAGGAAGTTAGTATACTTGTCAGTGGACATTACTTTCCTGAACATTGTCATTATGGCTGAACAACAACCTCCTCCTCCTCCTCCTCCGGCGGCTCCTTTGTTTATAAACACAAACCTGAGACTACCTCCAGAACTAAACTTACATACTGGTAATTTGCCTGAGAATTTCCGAATCTGGAAACGACATGTAGATTTCTATATGACCGCATCTGGCTGTGTCAACACCACACCTGAAGTTCAAACAGGAACCATAATCAATCTTGGTGGTGAACCTCTTATGAAGGCATATGAACATTTTGAGTGGGGAGATAAAGATAAGAACAACCCCCAACATGTTTTAGACATGATTCGGGACTACTGTAATCCCCGTCAGAACGAAGTAGTGGAGTCGCACAAGTTCCTCACTGCGCCGTACTTCGAACCTTTTGACCAGTTTGTGACAGAACTCCGATCACTAGCTGCACAGTGCAATTATGGGAACCAGGAAGAACGTATGATACGCGACAAGATCGTATTCAGTGTCACCGGAAAAGTGCAACAACTTTTACTGCGCGATGACAACCTGGACCTTAAGAAAGCCATCAAGATATGCCAAGCCTATGAACAAGCAAATAAACAACAGCAAGCCATGAAAGAACCAAGTACTGAAAGGAAACTAAACAAGGTTAAATGGAAAACTGGTGCACATAACCCAAACAGCACTCAAAAATTCAACTCAAAATTCGGGGAAGCAAAACGATGTAAATTCTGTGCGAAAGTACATCCAATGGAAAAACTGAAATGCCCTGCATGGGGGCAGGTGTGTTCAAAGTGTAAAGGGAAAAATCATTTTGCTATTAGATGTCCTAAAAAGAATCTCAGAAAAATAGACACAACTGAAAGTGACTACTGTGATGATTCTTCTGATGAGCTGTGGCTCAACATGATTAACTCTGTCAAGTCAAATAAGGACATGGTAACTGCTCTTATGAACGTCAATGGTTGTGAAGTGCGTTTCCAACTCGACAGTGGAGCTGACGTCAACGTCATCAATCAAAAGTTTGTCAAGAAAGACCAAATGAAGCGAACCAAAACAACCCTACGCATGTTCAATGACACAACTGTCAAACCCAAAGGTGAAGTTAATCTTTTAGTTACAAACCCCAAATCAGGTGAAGAACATGTTGTGAACTTTGTTGTCGTCTCTAACAAGCTTCAGAGTCTTCTTGGTGTCAAAGTGATCCAAGAGTTTGGACTGATAACTGTCAATACCAAGAAATTCATTGGAAAAGTGGCAAGCTCTAGTGACCAGAAACTTGGTGATCTAGGGGAAGCAACTCTGACTCTAGACCCTGATGTGAAGCCAAAAACTCTTCCCTCTCGCAAACTGCCTCTTGCTCTCCATGATAGGGTAAAAGAAGAGATTGATAGTCTCTGTCGGAGAGGTATTCTAGTGCCAATAACCAAGCCTACACCATGGGTCAGTCAGATGGCTGTTGTACACAAGACTAATGGGAAGTTAAGGATATGTCTAGATCCTCAAGCGTTAAACACGGCACTCCAGAGGGAACATTATAAACTTCCCACCCTTGAAGACGTACTACCTCAGCTTTCAGATGCTAGAGTGTTTAGCAAGGTCGATGTCAAAGAGGCATATTGGCATGTACGACTTGACGAAAAAAGCAGCGAATACACCACAATGATAACTCCTTTTGGAAGGTACCGATGGGCCAGACTTCCTTTTGGTCTGAAAGTGTCCAGTGAGATATTTCAACGTAAACTGAATGAGGCGTTGGAAGGCCTTGATGGGATTTTCCCGATTGCTGATGACATCATTGTTGCTGGACAAGGAAAGGATGATAGTGAAGCTCTTAAAAACAATGAATCTAAACTTGAAACCTTGTACCAGAGATGTCAAGAGAGGCATATTGTCTTGAATGAAGAAAAGGCATTGACTGGATTGAAAGAAATCTCATTTCATGGACACATCATTACTGCGAGTGGTGTGAAAGCTGATCCTTCCAAAATAGAGGCTATCCTCGACATGCCCAGGCCTACAGATGCGTCAAGTGTTCGAAGATTCAGTGGCATGGTGCAGTATATTTCACGTTTTCTTCCATCTCTCTCGACTATGATGGAACCTCTGCGGGCCCTCACTCGTAAGGACACTGATTTCGAGTGGACACCTGAGCATGAACATACTTTTCAAAAAGTGAAAAATGCTTTGACTAGCACACCAGTCCTCGCTTACTACAACCCAAGTAAGGAACTTGTGATTCAAGTTGACAGCAGTAAGGATGGCATTGGTGCTGTGATGCTTCAAGATGGTAGACCTGTGGAGTATGCATCTCGTGCTCTTACTGTGTCGGAAAGAAAATGGGCTCAGATAGAAAAAGAGGCCTTGGCAACTCTATATGGTGTTGAACGATTCAACCAGTACACATATGGTCGAAGGGTGGTGATTGAAAATGATCACAAACCATTGGAGACAATTCTGCGAAAGCCCCTCAGTAATGCTCCTCGAAGATTACAAGACATCATGATGAAACTCCATCGTTATGATATTGATTTCAGCTATAAGAAAGGCACCTCCCTATTCATAGCTGATACTCTAAGTCGAGCTTTTCTCTCAACTGAAGAACAAAGACCAAGAATCATGAACGTCAAAGTGAATCATGACATCGATGACTCAAGGCTTGAACAGATTCGTCAAGCAACTGCAGAAGATGACAACCTACAGAGTCTCAGCACAGTTATCGAGACTGGTTGGCCGATGTCAAAGGACGAAATACCTGAAGTATGTAGACCATATTTTGATATGAGAGATACTCTGAGTATCATTGATGATGTTGTTGTAAAGGGAGAAGCCATCGTCATTCCCAAGAAGTTGCGATCAGATATCAAGCAGAAACTTCACAAGTCGCACAGCGGTTACGACGCAATGAAAAGACGTGCTGCTGGAACAGTATATTGGCCAGGAATCAACACTGAACTTAAACAAATGGCTGAAAGTTGTGAGGCATGTCAAGAGTTAGTTGCTCGAACAACAAAGACACTCCTCAAACAGCATGATGATGGTGATCTACCCTGGATGAAGATCGGTCTAGATCTTTTTGAGATCAAAGGAAGAACCTATTTGGTCTCAATTGACTATTACTCAAACTTCATAGAAGTTGATTTGCTTCAGAGAACAACCTCCAGTGTTGTAGTTGCTGTCCTGAAGAAACAGTTTGCTCGATTTGGGATCCCAGAAACATTAATATCTGATGGTGGTCCTCAATTCACCTCCAGTGAATTTAAACATTTCACGTCGAGATGGGAAATCTCACACATTACTTCCTCTCCTCAACATCAACAAGCAAACGGCAAGGCTGAGTCAGCTGTGAAAGTGATAAAACACCTCATACTGAAATGTGACAGAAATGGTGAAGACCAGTATGAAGCACTTATGGAACAAAGAAACACACCTCGCCAAGATACAGGTCTCAGTCCCAGCCAAATGATGTTTGGTCGACAAACGCGAACACTACTACCGTCTCTACAATCATATAAGGCTAAAGAAGCCAACGAAGTGGTACGACTAAAGCGAGAAAGAAGACAGCAAAGTGTCCGCAAGTACTACAACAAGTCAGCCCGAGATCTTCCTCAGTTGTCAGTTGGAGACAATGTTTATTTTCAACGAAAAGAAAATGACAAATGGGTACTGGGAAAAGTGGTGGACTATCTAGAAAATGATGCTCACAGAATTCAAGCACAGGATGGTTCCGAGTTCAGAAGAAGCAGAATCCATATTCGACCAACTAAGGTTGAAGCTCTAATCCGTGACAAATCACCTTCACCAGAACGGCTCCTAGTTCGTAAGAAGTTAACAACGCAGCCAGAACCATGTTCTGACACCACCACAAACAACGCCATTCCAGATGTCTCACTTTCATTTCAACAACAAGCTGCTGTACCTAACAAGACATGCCCGTCACCTCGCAAACCACCGGCAAGGAACCGACGATTGCCAGAATACCTGAAAGACTATGTTTGTAAATGAATAATGTGAGACTGAAGTGTTATGTTCACGGAAGTGATTTGAACTTTAAATTTCAGTTCTGTTATACGCGTTAATTGACTTTTAACTTGAAGATTCATGCAGACATTCAGTGTAATGAAACTTTTGTTTTTTTTTAAACAAAGAATGATGTTGATGATCCTATTTCATTTGTTTGACTGATCCTAGTTTTCATGACAGGAAATAGTTCCTCTTTTTATGTAACCCGACCCTTCCTGAATACAGAAAATGGCTACCGCCACATGTGTCTTGTCTCCTCTTTTCTTAACTTGTGTGCACCTATCTTAGGCAGTCTACAACCACGTTATCAACATCATCCTCCTCACATCTGTACATGAAGTTATAGAAGAATAGTGGCAGATTTATCTTATTGTTTTCGCCGTTAATGGCTGTGATATTGCCCAAACGGCGCTAAACAATAACTCACTCACTCACTATCTTATTGTTTAATTTATAATTTAAAAGCAAAATATGTAAGAATGTACAGTAATGAATAACAAGGTCACTTGTATTACTCACATTTTACATATTCTATTTAATTTATCATGTTGCCATCATTATGCTTGACAACAGTATAAGAAACTATACCGAAACGTAGTACATTGTAAAAATAAAGAAGTGTGTATTCATATGCAAAGTTTCGCCTCATTTCCATTCCACTTCTAAAAATGCCAATCAAACAGATTATGTCGTACTTAAAAAGGCTCAACTTCAGGTTCGTTTGTAGTTTTTTGTTGTTGTTTTTTTTTGCAATATTGATGCCAATATAACATAATACTAGTAAAAAGTCCATGCATTTTGGTTAAGAAATAATAAAATTATAAACTGTGCATTTTTCAAAGGAAAAAAAAATTCTTTGGAAAGTTATAGCGAGTTTTGCACCAAAACAGAATTCTGTTCCTCAAACATAATCGTAAGAGCTAAACTATAACATTGGCTTACGACTGTCGTAGCGCAGAGATCACTTGAGAACTAGTGCCATTCGGCACCGGTTTCAAATCGAATTTTGCGCTAAAACATCCGTAAACCTATGATAAGAAACAACCCAAAAGAACATTTTTTTTCAAAAATCACTTACTTAAAACTTAGATCCTTTAAACATCAGGGAGCCACAACATGTTTCTTTGTTAACGTTTGAGCACTGTAGTACATCAGGAACCCGTTTCACAAAGACGTCATAACTTTACGACGTCATAAACCATGTCACTGGGTTAATGGATTTGGTTTACAAATGC
>JAULCD010066371.1:0-11958 GCA_032361085.1 Calliostoma canaliculatum | reverse complement strand
ACAGTCGTAAGCCAATGTTATATTTTAGCACTTACGATCAACTTAGCTAAAATCGCTTTGAGGAACGGGGCACTGGGGGTTCAGATGTCGTAAGTAATTTAAACAATGTCATGTGGAGTTGTTTCTTATCATAGGCTAAACGACTGTCGTAACGCAGATATTGATTTGGAACCGGCACCAAGTGACACCGATTCCACAACGACATCTGCGCTACGACAGTCGTAAGCCAATGTTATATTTATCACGTACGATCAACTTAGCCTGCGATCGTTTTTAGAAACGGGGCCACTATTTTTATGGATGTCAACACCTTTGTACGTCACAATCTTTACGGACGTATGCTTGATTCTTTTTCAGAATTCAATAGCATATCCGACAAATCAAAATAATGTGCCGACATGCAATCGTAACTGGGTCAATAGTTTTGTTCTGCCATAATTCGTGTAAACTGTTCACGTTCCAGACAAAACTGCACAGTTTATTGCGATGTTTTCATTTGTAAGCCGAATATAATGCCCTATAGAGAGTTACAACACACTAGGCTAAGTTAATCGTAAGCGATTTTTGAAACAATGTCCTGTGGAGGTGTTTCTTACTATAGGCTTACGACTGTCGTAGCGCAGAAACTATAAGACAAGTAACGTTAGCCTTGAGTCTTACAACATTTAAATAAAGCAATTTTCTTGAAAGATAAAATATGAATACGTAAATATCGTTGGGAGATCCTCCTTTATCTGTTAAATTGTTGGCATGCAAACATGGGAATTGAATCATTATTATAAACTAGCGAAGCATAATTAAATATAAAAACTATTTTGGGTGTGTTGATTAAAAAGAATATTATAAACGTACAGCTTCAGCACTCCATCAACTTTCTGTTCGCATAGGGACAATTTATAAAGACAAGAGAAATTAGTTTTGAAATATTTCCTGGAATCCTATACATCGGGAGGAGGTTAAATAAAATAAATTAAAAATTGTTTCCAGACAACTGCCTGTATTGATTTATCACTGAATAACAAATCTTGGTTTTCTTTGAAAAGTGCAAAGTTGACAATAATTTTAAACAATCATAAATCGAAATCAACCGTCCAATGACATGGTTTACGACGTCGTAAATGTACGACAGCTTTCTGAAACGGTACCCTGGACAATGCATTCGGTGTCATGTGATGCTTTTTATTATAATTTTTTTAATTTTTAATTTTTTTCGTTTTTAACAATAAACATCAATATATTCTTTTCTATGAACATGTTAACATACACTAGTAAAAATGTATAAAATTATTCAGCGGATTTTCATTGGTTTGATTAGATTTCGACAGGAAATCTCATTAAACCAATGGAAATCTGCTCAACTATTTATATAGATATTTCTAATGATAAACAGTTTTAATTAAGAACTTTTTTTTTTAAATTCGCAAAACTGCGATGGTGTCTAAGTCAGACGAACAGCATGTTTTTTGTTGTACAAAATAGTTTATGTATTTTGTAAATATACCCCGCACAAAACTGTTTACGGAACTAGCCAAGCTGCGCCAGTCTAAAGTCTTATCAAACATTGAAATGAACCAGTAATATTGAATGGAATGCGCAAAAAGACACTGAATCACATAATCTCAATTATATGCCAGAGGCATGAATACGGTGAACCGTTATAAAACATTATCTAATAATAGCTAATGTAAGAACTGTCGGGGCTGTGAAGATTGCTTTTTATATACAACATAGAACTAGTTTGGTGTCTGTGTGGGGGAGACTGTCGGGTCAAGCAAAGCATAAACTGCTTGCGCCATGGTACATGATGGGTTTTGTTTTTGTGTTTGTTTGTTGTTGTAATCGTCGTTTGATTACTGCTTTGTTTCTTTTTAACATTTGTTTGCTTTGTTTTATGTTTATATAGTATTTTTATTTATTTAACCATGATAAACATATTCACCTACTGTTAAATGTAAATGCATTAAACATATTTCAAATCTATTTTTGCAATTGTCCTTTTAAAAATGCTTTTCAATTTGTCATAAAGTATCAACGAATATCAGTCAGGCACCAAATAAACAACAACGTCAACTTTGATTAACCCTTACCGTGCGGCATAGTTTTAGAGCAGTTATCCTGAGTGGCGTATTCTCGCTCAAATACGCGGCCTGTCTGTTTATGCGACTCACGGAAATATCCGGGTCAGGCTAGTTGCCTGACCTGGGTATTTCCGTGATCCGCACGGTAATAGTTAATATAACCTTTTTATCAGTCAAGATAATGCAGATATATTAGAGTTCATAAAAACTTGAACCATGAATAACACAGAATCTGATTGACTCTGACTCTAAAAGTTGAAATCTATTCCAGACGAAAAGTTCATGTCAATTAATGTTATTGTTTTGAGTCTTAAAATTCCATTCGACATTCTTAACTGTACTACATCAGAATAACAATGAATATTGTTTATATATTTTATAGAAGTTCATTCTGATCAAAACATAATATGCCTTTATTTATGAATAGGGTATAAAACTTATTAAAGAAGAAGACAAGTGACTACCGCCAAATAACATGCAGATCTTGGGAGATGATAAATGCACAGTTTACAACGATGTTTTGAATGTGTAATCCAAAGTCATCGACTCCAATATGTCTGTGACGTGTTTGTAAAATGGTACCCAGATTCGCTGGTGCTTATTTACACAACACACCAACTGATTATTTCACACCGCAGATAACAGATCCTAATGGCTTCGAAAGGCACCGGTTCCAGAACGGTCTCTGCGCTATGACAGTCGTAAGCCAATGTTATATTTTATCACTTATAATAAACTTAGCCTAATATCGCTTCGCGGAACGGGGCCCAGTTCTGACAAACTATCTAAGATTCGTGTTTGTAATCACTGCTTAATAAGAAATCCTTCCACACGATTACTCACGTGCTCCAGGGTTTAATAATTTTGATGGACAGAAGCTCGTGTATTGCAACAAACATAGTATGTTCTTTTTAATACATGAACTCGTATTCATCAATATACATAAAAAATAGGACACAATCGTCTTTTTATGATATGTTCAGGACTGTATTTCCTACTTGTGTATTTCCAGTACGTTCCAATTGCATCAACGGCATGCAATTTAAGCCATAAAAATGATGAATATCTGATGGAAAGATTATCTTCATTCCAAAGTGGCAATTTAGCAGTTCAATGGACTACATTTTGTCGCATGATTGAATTAGTTGGTACAAACTCTTTTTTTTATAAAATGACTAGGCTCCGTTTCTGGAGGCCAGGTTGATTGTATGTGATTTATGAAACAATGTTCTGATGGAGTTGTTTTTAAACATATGCTTACAACTGTCGTAAAGCAGAGCTCGGTTGTGAATCGGTGCCGAATGGCGATCCCTGCGCTACGACAGTCGTAAGCCAATGTTATATTGTAGTACTTAAGATCAACTTAGCCTACGATGATTCACCTGGCCACCGTTTCACAAAGACGTCATTACTTTACGACGTCGTAAACCATGTCCCTGAGTTAAGGAATTTGGTTTACACATGCATAAATTGTTGTAAACTGAGCACTTTCCAAAGAAAAACAAGTTTTTCTTTAGAAAGTGCACACTCAACAACGATTTTGGGCATTTGTAAATGCCAAATCCATTAACCCAGTGACATGGTTTCTGACGTCGTAAAGTTATGACGTCTTCGTGAAACGGGGCACAGTACCAAACCAGCTTCATGTAAAGTGTAATACTGTTTGTATTGATCGCTGTAGTCCTGTAATGATATAATCCTCTGTTGAAGTTGACAGAGTAATTGATTGCTCCTATACGGTTTCAATCTAACAGATGCTTGTTTTAGTAATGTATATGATTCAGGTAACAGATGTGAAGAGTACATAAATAGGTCTTCTGTAACTGATAATTACGGTGTTAGTTTTGATGTCTATTTTATGCAACCAATAGATGGGAATGGTAATTAAGCGTCGTCCTTTCACCATATCAAATATTGGATTACATTATAATTACTAAGGCATGAATTATCAAAATAAATAGTTCATTTGACTCACAAACTACAAAAGGCATCTTCTGAAAGAAAATATGTTTTATCTTAAGTTTGCGTGAAACCACTCATCTGTCACAGATAATCTCAAATCAAGATAAAGAATTTCATAATTTGTTTTGCTGCACAAACATTTTTTTAAAAGATACATACTTGAGATAACTTGAAGGGATGCTTATTGATTTTACACTTAGCAATCTTGCTAAATTTACAGATGTCCAAATATTTGCAAACTGTGTACTGTCCACAGTAAACCTTTTTCTTTGGAAGGGCACAGTTTGCATTGATTTCACATGTGTAAACCGAACACACGAGATCCCGGGTAAATTACACAAGAAAAAATGTATAGAAATTATTCAGCGGTTTTTCATTAGTTTGATGGGATTTCCTGCGGAAATCTCATCAAACCAATGGAAAACTGCTGAATAATTTATATAAAAAAAATCCAGTGTTAGTCAACTACTGGGAACAAGCCACGGGAACATGAACCAGGTGGAAGTCACTTAAAGCAAGAGGTCACGTGTCATACTAGTCATCTGGGACCCATTCCTCAAGGCCATCTTAGACTGAATTGATCGTGGTTGCTAAAATATAACAATGGCTTACGACTGTCGTAGTGCAAAGATCGCTTTGGAACCAGTGCCAATCAACACCGGTTCCGAAAGTATATATGCACTACGACAGTCGTAAGCCTATGACGAGAAACAACTCCACATGACATTGTTTCCAAAATCACTCACAATCAACTTAGCCTAAGATCGCTTTGAGCAACAGTCTAGAGCTATTAATGGCAAATGTTTAAAATGTGGTAACCAGCAGGTAATACTTGTTTGGTTTAATTTAGCTATAGCTACTAAGTACAATAAATGTAGAACTGTCTCTGATTGTAACAGACTAAAAATTAAGAATATTATAGAAAGTCGTCAAAATGCAACTGTTTGTGTACTCCATACGTTGTGTTTGAATATTTCACGAGAATGTACTAAGTTTAAATTTCTTCTTCACGTGTGCTCGCGTTATTGTACAGAATGTTTATCTATGTTCAGGTAATAGGGTCAACAACACTGCTTTGTGACCCTTTGAAAGCGCACAGTTGACAACGATTTTGTGAATTTGTAAATCGAACCAATTCTCTTCGTCACATGGATTTCGACATCGTAAATTTATGACGGTTTTGTAAATTGGCACCTTGGGCTGGCATGACTTGAGTTGCAGTGTTGACGCAATTGTCTGGTTCCCGTTCCCCAAAACGTTCTTAGTGTTTAGATGATCGTAAGCGATTTTTGAAACAATGCCTTGTAGAGTTGTTTCTTATCGTAGACTTAAGATTGTTGTAGCGCAGAGATCGCTTTGAACCGGAGCCGAATGGCACCGGTTCCAAATCGATCTCTGTGCAACGACAGTCATAAGCTTAAGTTATATTTCAGCACTTACGATCAACATAGCCTAAAGCTTTCAGGAAGGGGAATCGTCTGAAGCGTTGTAACCTTTACCACCATACAATAGGTTGGGGTCATAAACACTAAAATATACACTCTGCACTTTCCGAGGAAATAACCGAGTTCATGTGTTACCTTCAGATTTGACAATGACATGTACTTATATAATCACAGCTAAGCTGTTTATTCCAAAATGTCACTTTTTGTTTGTTAATGTAATTGACGAAATTCTTGTAGTTTTATTTCAAAATGTTGTAATTCCTATTCTTCACAAGAAAGTATTGTATATTCTAGCAATAGTGTGGATAAGAAGTTTATTTAAAAATAACAATTCTAAGAATAGAAGGAAGTTCAGATTCATTCAATACTACAATTTAACAGTGGCTCAAACTACAAATCGATATAGCACAGGACCAGTTTATGTGTGCTGCTATATGTATTCATTTATTCTGACGACATGATCTCAATTACATCCGGTGCTAGTACCATCTTTCTGCAAGGTATTATACAGTTTGTATTGATCGCTGTAGTCCTGTAATGTTATAGTCCCTGTTGAAGTTGACAGACTAATTGATTGCTCCTATACTGTTTCACTCCAACGTTCAGTTGATTGTTTTAGTTCTGTATGTAGTGTGGGTGATTGAAGGGCTGGTGTTTTAGCGCTGTATGTAGTGTGGGTGATTGAAGGGCGGATGACAGTCGATTTGTAAAGGGGTAATGAGGACCCTTCTTCTGTATTCTAAACTGTTCTACTTATCACAAGGGCTGCGCGATATTATCAATATACCGGTAAACCGCAATACGAACTGAAACATGTACGTATCGCGATTTGTGATATACCGGTATACTGATGATCATGTTGGGTTTTGTTTAATTATCTCATATTATCATTTTTTATAAATGCAAAGTTATACATTAACGGCTACAATGCCGAATTAATTTTAGTTGGACTTAAAACTGCAAGTATCTTGTGCTGTTGAAAACCTATCCTGTGATAATTTGTTTAACAGAGCTCCTGTCGGAGCTCTTTTAAACAAATTATCACAGGATAGGCTTTCAACAGCCAATTTAGAATTGAATTTTGACATAAAATATGAAAAATATTACATGGTAAACAAAAGCTAAGTTTGTTTTTTTCTTTCGCGATATATTACAATATGTGTTGTATATATAGAAGTGTATCGCAATATACCGCAATACAAAATGAGGAGCAATACAGAGCCCTACTTATCACAGCATGGTTGGAGTAATCAGTACTATCACAACGACTAAACACCTAGATTTTACAGTTTTTATTGAATGTGATGAGAACGTCTTCAAACCATTTACCACGGCACTGGTTTTAAATAAAATACAACGATATTGACACATCAACGGTTGCGTGTAGAAATAAACATACAAGTGTTCTGAGAGTAAAAATACTTTCTAAAACAGAAGAGTTCTGATAGATATGATAATCAAATGTTGTGTTATAAATTGCCATAAATAAATGTTGTTTTTCTGGGTTGCATGTTAGGGGTTCTTTACCTGCTCAGATAAGTCAGCACTTGTGTACATTAATGCAAACATATATATCTTGTTTCGCAAGTTTAACAACATGATGCGTCGGGATTTGGCACTTATACCCATGCCATCTTCAGTTTGTTTAATCTACAGTTCCTGTAAATCGTCATAATTTGTTGTGATTTTATCCCGTTTATATTTTGAATGTTTGTAAACTATATACTGTAAACAGCATGCATGCACACGCTATAACGTACATGGACAGACTACAGGTTGCACTTTGTACTGTTTGTTTTAAAACCATTTAGATTATGTTGTGTAATTACGAACTTTACAAACTAGAAGTTGACATCCAATAAATTCTGAACTATAAATGTGTAGATGAACCAGCATCTCATTTGATGTTAACATATACACACTGTTGTAGCGATCTACTTTGTGAGTATATATTTACCAACATTTAAGTATCATCAGAGTCCCTGCGATTAAAGCTCACATGTTTAAATGAATTCGTGGTAGTTTGATTAAACAATCGATTTTTGAGATCATTTCCCTTTATTTATTGAATTTTATGGAAGGACTTTGGAGCTATATTTGTCATACAAAATAATAAGGATTTCACCATCCATTTAGAGGTAAATACACTTATATAGTTTATAGTAAACATAGAAGCATTCGCAATTATGACAGAAGACATATCGCCGATAGAAATGGGGCGTGGAAGTTCAACACTTGACACTATAACAAAAAACATTTGTAGGTTTTTTTCTGAAACAAGACGAGACTGGTTTATACTTTATCTTGCGTGTGTTCCCGAATTCAATAAAACAACAGAATTGATTTTTCCACATCCGATATCAATACATTTACTGTTAAGTGCATTTGATTTGTACATGCAATGCACGAAGACACGTGCCATTTTATGCTTGTGTGGTCATTTCCAATTCATTGTCAAGTCCAACTGCCAATGTCTGATGAATGGGGCTTCCACGGGGAGACAGAAATAGATTTATGGTTGGCTGGCTAATAGAAGCTATCAAGGTGCAAAATAAACTCCCCTTTGAGGATCAATTTCCTGGAAGTGACGCCAATTGGTTCTTGTTTAATCTTAAATCTTTCAGAGTCTGGGAAAGGTCATCTGACCTTCCATACTGTTCAGAAATACTCAACAGGTTCTGTTTTTAAGTTGTTCCAACTGTTTGAACAGGGTAAAATTATGGTGGCTGAGAGGGTTCATCGCAATATCGCGTTCTATAACCCACGCGATATCACAACACGACATGACGATATTGCAATACCGCGATAAGACGACATGGTGATAGCACAACACGACATGGCGATATTATCGCCATGTCGTGCTGTGCTTTCGCCATGTCGTGTCGTCTTATCGCGGTATCCCCATATCGCGTGGGTTATAGAACGCGATTTTGCGATGGCCCCTCTCGGCCACCATATGAAATACCTAACAGTGCTTCTGTTTTATGTACATTTTAAATATTCTATGAATACTAAACTAATGAATACTTAAACAACACAAGATGAAATTTATATTCTCAATAAACAACAATCAGTGTGAACAATCTCCATATGTATTTACAGCCACGCATGTTTTGTGCTTTTATTTAGGTGTTGACTGACAAAAGCGCAAGAAGTACCACACATGTACTGTTTACTTATTAATTAGGGGCACTGTAAAGCATCCTGCGTTAAGAATGCCATGGCATATGTGTTCACTGTGTCCATTTCATGGAATAAAAGCTTGACCTAATCACAGTATTGCCACATTCAAACTGTAACCCAGACCATTATTTTGTATACGGAAACTAGTTGGTACCTGGTGACTAACTTACAAAATGACAATGTTTCTCAACTGCCATAGGTATGGTTTATCAACACGGTAATGTCGTTACAAATACCAAAAATCGTTGTAACAAGTTTTTCTTTGGAAAGTGCACAGTTTACAACGATTTTTTGCATTTGTAGACCAAATCCATTAACCAAATGATATGGTTTATGACGTCGTAAAGTTATTACGTCTTTGTGAAACGGGGACCAGGAAATATACACAATTTTGTTCAATAAAATTTTGTAATAATTTAAAAGTTTTATGAAAGTCATCATCTTTGCACGTGTGTTTACGACGTTTCGGGGCGTTTGCTTGCTCCTTCTTCATCTTAACAAGGAGTAAGCATGTGCCCCCAAACGTCGTGAACGTGCCTTCAAAGAAGTTGGCATTCATAAAAGTCCTGAACTACTCTTTACTACTTGTAAATATCGCTCAAAGAAGGATGTATTACATTTTATTCGTTTAACCCTGACCAAATAATCGGATAAATGATGGCTGTTGTAATGTTGCTCCTTTTAAGTGTTTTGCAAACAAAGCGGTCGGAAATGGTGTGCTGTTAAAACCAACTTGCTGTTAGCAGACAAACATTCAACATTAACCGTGTCCATTAACAGAATGTAAAACAAAACGTGTATAACCAAGTTTTTGTTAAAACGCCAAACCTTTTTTGTAAATTTGTTACCTGCAAATTTACAAAGTCAGAAGAAAATAACCGAATTAGCAGTAAAATACAGATAATTTAATTTTGAATATTTGATGATATTTATAATATGATGCAGAAAATCAATTATTATGCTAAAAAATCAATATCCAGGCCTCAGTTATGCAGCATCGTGTTATATATTGGAGGGAGAGTCACGATTACAAAGAGGGAAATGCTGATTTACATTAAATCGTTTCCAGTGCCTTTCGAATTTAATTAATTTCACTGAACACTCTTTTCATGTTCCATATTGTGCCGTGTTATGAATGTCTTCAATACTAATTGACAAAACTCATCGAAATGAATTATATTGATTTCTGTGACTCACAACGACGATTCAAACGAAATTGAAAGTAATGGATGTGTTACCTGTCATAATCAGCATTTAAAAGCAAGAAATCCTCCAATAAGTGATGAGAAAACGACGATGTGATTTACACTGTCTGTATTGATCATGCAAACAATATTGTGAAGATAATTTAGATAGCCCAACATATTCAATATGTGGACGAAAACGGTAACTTTTTCACCAGGTGAATACCATGCTGGATAATCCAGGCTATGATATATCCATTACACTCTGCTACGTGCCATGCTGATACCATAGCCTAGATTGTCAAGGATAGGTGAATAATTCCCACCTGGTGGCTCCTGGTAGATTCTTGGGTATCCTGACAGAATGTGGAAAATTCTAGTATGTAACTGGGAGTATAAAAAGGGGCGTTTCGCTCATTTTGGACACAATTTTCAGAACCTTTTTCAGAACATTTCAGACCATTTGTGGACACATTTCTAGACAAGTTTACATTCAACATTCCCGTGCTTGTTACTGATTTTCCTGGAATCTTGACTACATTTGACAACAGTGGCTACTAGGTGAATATATCTTGTGATCACTTACTCTGTATTTAGATGTTATTATCATACCACTGTCATATCCACTATATACTGCTATTTTATATTGTATCACCACTCTATTTTGTACTGCCACTGAAATGTATGTGCATTAGTTTATATCTATTTGTAAACCTAGTGATTATTGTAATACAGTTGTGGATTGCATAATATTTCTTTGTTGTTTGTTGGTTTTACACTTAAATCTGTTGCGTACAGATTTCTGAATTAACATTTTGTTTTAATTTGGGAATCAACACGTAACAATTGAAACAGGAAAATTTCTTTATCAGGTGGCATGTTGAAATTGGTATGATGAACAAGGTAGACGGTTCTGTGGAGATATATTCTATTTGGCATTGAATGAGATGTTTCGGCATATACCGTAGTGCAATCGAGTACTGACTATCGGAAGGCGATTGTGTTCTCTTGTTAAACGCACACAGAACCAACCCGAGCCTTGTGTAGTCTTCTGTTGTCGTCCATAGTATTAATGTGAACGACGGGTGACAGTAGCCGAGTCATTTGTTCGCGCGACAGTCCTTTTATATCCCGATCAAGTCCTGTCACGAGTCCTCAATCTTACTTCAAGCACAGTCACAACTCGAGTTGCTAAACTTTCTATTGTATACTGAATGTACGGCTCATGCAATACTCACATTATCGTGCAGTCCAAACAAAGATAAGGTCTGGATCAGTACGTTATCAATATGTAACTGTACGACATGTGACCAGGGCCCCGTTTCACAAAGACGTCATAACTTTACGACGTCACAAACCATATCACTGAGTTAATGGATTTGGTTTACAAACGCAAAAAATTGTTGTAAACTGTGCACTTTCCAAAGACAAACTTGTGAAATGTTTTACGACGTTGTAAAATTATGACATCTTTGTGAAACGGGGACCAGAATGACAAACGCCAATTGAACGAGACTTTCTTACTGCACTTTATTTAAATATACAATAATAAACAACTTCTTTCATGGATGGGTGCTCAGTGATTCTAATTACATCACTGCTGGAAACAAATGCGTGTGCTAATAAAATAAGTGGACGACTTTGAATGAAGAGGTCTCGAGACAGCCAACAAATCTCTAGAGATCAACCACAATTAGAACTAATAGGGGTCAATTTGAAAGGAATGGTCCGAGCAAGCAGCTAATCACCGCTTTGAAAACAAATCAACAATTTATTTTTTAAAATGTGCATGACAGTTCTTGTGAATATAAAAACTTACTTGTGAAAGTTTGGGAATAGAGATGGTCTAAAAATGACAAAATATGTTCATATTTACGTGTTTCATCCTCCATTAATTTCATATTATCAAACCCACTTCAATGTGATTCAACGTCAACACACCTGGCCCCCGTTTCACAAAGACGTCATAACTTTATGACGTCGTAAACCATGTCACAGGGTTAATGGATTTCGTCTACATATGCAAAAAATCGTTGTAAAATGTGCACTTTCCAAAGAAAATCAAGTTTTTCTTTAGAAAGTGCCCAGTTTACAGCGATTTTTTGG
>JAULCD010066260.1:0-11959 GCA_032361085.1 Calliostoma canaliculatum | reverse complement strand
GCAATCAGTTTTATATCCTAATAAAATTGACTTGACACTATGAGAGTTAACGAGGGTGAACACTAGCAAAAATGTATAGAAATTATTCTGCTGAATAATTTCTAAACGTTTTCTTCAATGAAAACTTTCAGGCAATACCAACTGTAAATTTATTTATTCATGAAAATTTTCTAATACAAGATTATTAAATTTGGATGTTTTTACCTAAATAACTTCAGAAATACGTCATTTGTTTTGCTTCTGCAATTACTATTGATAATCCATAAGAATGCAATAGATTCAAGATTAGTGTTTTCAGGGAGAAAATTTGACTTGTGACAGAAGGTATGAGACGTAAGGCGTAGTACATGACATGGTAGCGTTATTGGTGACATAATCTTTGAAATACAGGTGTTATTTGCGGACTCAAGTTTATCATCTCCCTGGATAAAATCCTCAATTATCTTGAGTTATAAATTTACAAAACTGTTGTTTTAAAATGCAATACAATATGAGCAAACTATATATTTATGAGTATTAAAGTAATTTTACCATACTCATACACCCAGAGGGCAGTTATCTACAGAGAGAACATCCAACAAGTCGCAGAAAGTGTTAGAATGACGTTATCTGTGTAGGTGGGTTCCAGCAAACATTCTCGAAATAGTTCAAAGATCGTTTTATTCAATTTTGTTATGACAGGGGCTGGGGGATGACTTGTTCATCTTAATAAATTGCAGTTGAATGATTAGCATTTCCTTCCTACAAATAATCGGGAAGTAACCTTGTCGATATCCATGTTCCTCCTGTCGCACACAACAGCACACCAAGTAAGTCAAACAACACAGATCAGTCGAATAAGTCAAAGTCAGTCTGTCATACTTAGCCCAATAGAGTGGGTGCTTGAGTTGGGGTTTAACGCCGTTTTTAGTTGTCGTAGCCCATTGGAAAATGTCTTTTAAGACAGTAAACACTCAATCACCAAAGTCCTCAAAATCCTCATCAAGAAAATTATACCTTATTTCTTGAAAATAATGATTTCAATAAAATAAATTTTCACAATATTTTGTTCACTTGTCAATGAAGACTCATGGGATTGATTCGTCTCATGTGGTTTTATTATTGGGGATTTAGTCCGTCTCTCTACTCCTATGCACCTAGACAAGTCACCAGTGATATATGCAAGTCGGCGCTGTATTGAGAAACTGAACTTATGCCTTATCAAAGAGTATTATAGTACTGAAAAAACATACTTACTATAGAACATTAGTTAATTTGTTGTTCAAAAAATAATTACCACATGTTCTTGAAATAAGTTTAATAGTTTTTTTAAAAAATGAAAGGTATTGACCGAATTACCATAGTTAGCATTTTTTAGTTTTTTTGTCCAAAAGTATGCCTTTAAAAAAATAAATGCTTAACGAAAGTCAAATATCCCGATTAATGATGTCTTATGTTATTTCTGATGTCCTTGTCCACGGTGCAAATGTCCTCTGTGGACTAACAAATGATATTGACGTTGGCCAGCTACAGACAGTAATTATATAAAGAACGACTTTGTCAGCCCAGATTAGCTTAGATATAATTGCTGAACATAATGGATATTTCCTAGAATTCAATACGTTGCCTAACATCTGATATAAACTCCTTAGGGATTCTTCCTGATTCCTGTAAATAGATGTAGTTGACGATTAATAGACATTGTGCTCAAATAGAATTTGTGGTTAGGGGATCTACAGTGAATACGTTATCCGCGAGCAAACAGACACACTGTGAATGACATCAGACACGTTAATTGGACAAGTGGCTGGTGTTAAGTTCAATAATTGTTCCTTGAAGCTTTCGTATGACAATGACATCTTAACTTTCATCTTAGCACTCTTGTAACGAGAGCGCTAAGAGGAAAGTTAAGATTTCCTAGCCTTACGAGTGAGTGAGTGAGTGAGTAAGTAAGTGTGTGAGTTAGTTATGGTTTAACACCGTTTTCAACATGTTTTCAGTTATATCGCAGGGGCAGGGTTTACGACAAGGGGAAGACCTGCATCACCAATGTGGTTATGTAATGCAGTGAAACCTGTGAGCTTCAGCTAATACCTGCAAACCAAGAGTGCTACTGTGTTACACAGCATTGCAAGCTGTTCTCACTGTGTTGAAATGTTTCCCACACAGAGAAAGCCTTACGAGATCTTCATGAAACGAGATGAAAGAACTAAAATAGAAAGTTAAGACACTTCAGGATTGACACATTAACTTAATAATAGAGTTTAACTTTACATCCAGCTCTGCGTGTCAGCTGGAGTGTTCAGATCTCCATTCTTACTGAATAATCCACACTGTGCCTTACCTAAATTACTTCTACTTGTATAGCCTCAAAACAGTTTGTTTATGAACTGTTTTCATTTTTTTTCGGTATTTAACCAGTCAAAGCTTGCAGGTTTCACTGCATCACATCACCACATTGGTGATGCAGGCTTTCCTCCTGTCGTAAACCTCTAGTCTTAAAAGCTCAATAACAGATTTAACCCTAAAAGTGCCAAGCCTAACAGTTGTTTCAATATTCAAATTATAACATAAATATGCTGTTGAAAACCTATATCCTGTGATCATTTGTTTAAAAGAGCTCTTTTAGGAGCTCTTTTAAACAAATAATCATAGGATAGGTTTTCAACAGCAAAAGTTTGTGGCAGTTTTACGACATACTAGAATCAATTTCGCACTGACGGGGTTAATATGAGGTATTGCGGTAGACAGGGTTGACCTCGCAGTCAAGGTCAGAACCAACTAATAGGCAGCTCCTAATTAGAAACCTCCCTAAATGCTTGGTCTGCAAATTCGAACCCGCAATCAGAAAGAGCGAGCTACCGTAAAGTAATCATTAGCGACCTTTAGCATAGCTCCACACACCGCGGACATCGTGATAACAGTGTAGGAATATTACAACAGATGTCATCACGGGAAACAAGCAGCCATTTGCAACTGTATATTATGGCCGTATATTATACGAGGTTATATTGCAATTTATAGAGCATAACTCATGGCATATGACTAGTGTATCAGTGTTAGCGTGGAAATAACATTCAGAGTACATGTAACATATGTTTTCATTGTGCTAAATGTTGGCATTTCAAAACAATGATAATATTTTTACGAACATTTGAATATTTCGGTATGGAAAAACGAAATTAATGTTTGCCAATTAGAACGTCTACGTACTAAATTCACTCAACTGAAAATACCTCATAAAAACAAATATAAAACATGAACGCCAGGGAAGAGTCTACACTTTTTTTATTTGTCAAGAATGAGTGAGTGAGTTAGGGTTTAACGCCGTTTATAAAAATCAGTTTAGGATTTTTTATGCCAAATTCTAGTTGCAAATTTTACCCTAATCCGGAACTATGTATCATTACTTCTAAATATCCCTAAAATAATTAATGTTTCAGTTACAAAGCAGCGGTAAGCATTACGCCAGGAAGAAGGCCTGTATCACCAATGTTATTGTGGGGGGATGCAGTGAAACCCAAAAGCTTTGACTGGTACCTGTGAATCAAGAGTGTTACTGTGTTAGAACATTCAACTCTGTCCTCACTTCATTTTTCTAACTCAGAGAATGATGCCGAGTACATCATCGCTTATTTCAGTGTTTAAATTGTAAACTAAATATGCTGTTGTAAATATTGCAATGGTAATTTTACCACAGGGTAGATTTGCACCACGACAGTCACGTTGTAGATTCTACTAAAATAGTTCTGAACGCAAAGAGCTAACCAGTTTGATTAAACATTGTCCTCATCCTTGGGCCACTACTGGTCCCCGTTCCTCAAAGCGATTTTAGGCTAAGTTGATCGTAGGTAATTTTTGAAACAATGTTCTTTGTAGTTGTTTTCATCGGTTTCAAAGCGATCTCTGCGCTACGACAGTCGTAAGCCAAATGGCACAGGTTTCAAAACGATCTCTGCGCTACGACAGTCGTAAGCCGAATGGCACCAATTTCAAAGCGATCTCTGCGCTACGACAGTCGTAAGCCAATGTTATATTTTAGCACTTACGATTAACTTAGCCTAAGATCGCTTTAAGGAACGGGGCCAAGGACACTGTTTCATAAGCAGCCATCCACGGACAGTACATTTTGTTTTTTCATTAACGTCTGAAATCGATACATCTTATTATGGGAACTTGAAGGGTTAAAATAACTTTAAAGTTGCACTTTAACATTTTTAATTATTAACAAAATATGCTTTAAAGTTTTATTGAAAATTTCACACGAATTGTCAGCCGTTATAAAGAAATTTAGATTTTATTTGTCGGATTACCTCTTCTTAACTCTTTGCACTTAAAACTGACTACATTGTGCTGTTAAAACCTGCCCTGTGATAATATGTTTAAAGAGCCCCTTAAGAAGCTCTTTTAAACACAGTTTCACATGCTAGGTTTTAACAGCCTTTTTAGTGTGGAATATGAAGAATAAAACGGACAAATGTTAGACATGACATTTAAAAGGTTAAAAACTCACGGACCACCTGTTTGTCTGCAATTTACTAATATCTTTATGCATCTAGACAGCCTACGAGGGACTATTCATTATATAAAAAAAATAAACACATAAACAATATATGACAGGACTATTATGGATGTCAACTTCTTTTATTATACACAACGTTTCTGGGCTGTTCCTTGCCCCTTCTTCAGGTGAATATTAGGTGATTATATATTGAATACAAAATATGTAATTCGTCATTACCACTAGAAAAAATGTATAGAAATTATTTAACGGTTTTCTATTGGTTTGATGAGATTTCCTGGAAAACCAATAGAAAACCGCTGAATAATTTCTATAAATTTTTTCCAGTGTATGAACCGACTCTGTATTTGGCTAATCCACGTGTAGAGTCAGGGGCTTCAAGTATTTTACTGACTATCCCCTGTCTATTTTTAGCTTTATTAGATTTCATATGTAATGTCTTCCAAGGAAACTAGCAGGTCGCCGAGGAACGCTATAAGACTTCTGGCATATCCCACCGAAATTAGTTTAACTCAGGAAAATTGACTTATACTATTTTCCCACCATTTCAACCCATTTTAGTTTTTTAAAGAGCAGATAGGCTGCTTTTATCACAATCCAAGATGTGATTCAACATCAATCACTTGTGACAATATTCCATCACAATTATACTTCTTTTGCGTCATCAAATTCAGTCATCCCTCGTGTCAGTCGATCAACATTTTATCTCAAATAATATTTCTGTTCGATTTCTCTCAGCCAAATTTTCCTTTCACAACACTCAAGTATTAGGTTTTATGATTTCGAGTATTATTCAACGCCGATTTGCAACCTGGTGTGTAATTGTTTAGGCCAAGTTCATTAAAATTACCGATTAACCTTCAAAAATAATAATACTCGGAATTATGTTTACTTTAGACTGAGCTGATTTTGGTATTTAACGGTTTATTTTTCGCTTGCTTTGTAACAATTTTACTTATGTGCAGCAGTATCACAACAAGAAAAATCTCCTCTGCACACAAGCTGGCTGATGTATAGGAGCTCTTTTGAACAATCTGTCACAGGGTAAGTTTTCAAAAGTCTTTTGGTATTGAAGTTTGAACACTGAAGCAAAGCGATATGAGCTTGGTACTTAAATGTTTAACATGTGTTTTCTTGTAGGCAAGGATACAGTTATAATATAAACGGTTAATTACATTACTATCAGATACATTCAGGGTTCATATATAAATATACATTCACTTTCAAATGTTTATACAGTTCACACTAACATGCATTTGCTTTTAGACAATGTATTCAATTTGGGGTACATTTTCAGTTTATTTAAAGTACGCTATTGAAAGTGGACGACAGGCAAGTGACACCCGAAAAGCATCTCTGAGCATTGCAGTTTTACAGTTTATTCCAACAGTTGGCACCAGCATGCATTTACTGTTTGATGCCACACTGACAGAGTGTGTCATACAGATAAATGTATGATGTGCTTTATTATACAACTTAAACTGTTTAAGTTTTGGTGGATTGTAGAATGTTAAAAACACTTTTGATACAATTATGTTTACTGCTATTTTTGTTCCTTTGAGTCTGAAAACAAAAAAACCAACATTGTTGTAAACTTTTCAAAGAATAGGAAAAATAAAAAAAAACATGATTATGATAATGGAGCATTTAAAAAACTAGACAAAAATGCATCATTTAATATTCAGTTTTGCATAGGGTTTTCTTTTTAAAACTTCCACCACTGTTTTAAAAAAAATATAGCTCTTTCATTCAACTTTTTAGTTTTATATTTCTTACAAACACTTTAGCAACAAAGATATTTAGTTTTAAAGTTTTTCATCCAACATTATTTCATCACCTGTTTTTTGTTTTTGCTTTTTCCTATTGACTTTGCTTTTTCCTGACTATAAGTAAGTGTCCGTGACATCTTTCACTCAAACACACCCACCAACAAAATGAACGTGCAATATGATGCTGTTGTACAAGTGAATTGGTGGCAAAAATTGTCTCATGGAGAAGATAAATTAATGCCATCACAGTGAGACGACATCTGACACATACACAAACAGCAAGGGCAATGCGTATGTTGGAAGGTGGAATACTGTGGCTCATCAGTTCACTGTAGTTATAGATAGTTATAAGTGCACTGTAGTCTCATAAGGGGCTGTTTGCAGGTCATCTAAGGTCAGGAACAAGGTCAGGTGACAAGACCCATTGTCTTTCTTTTGATTCAACAGGTGGGTCAAAACATTGTTTTTATGAATAATTATGCTCGCCTGCATTGTAATTTCAAAAAGGTTCCCAGGCCGTCGACATGTTTTCATTCCATTTCCTGGAATGATTACAGGCTGAGTGCTGAACAAATTTACACAAGTTCACTGTCAATGTTTTCTGCAAGGAAAGAAAGCGAATCTCTAACTGACACTGAATAAGGGTAATTTCAGAATTATGCAATTCACAGCGCCAAGAGCATGCTTTAGAGCGTGGATTTGCCATGCGCTTTACAAATTCTCACTATTATTATTATTATTATCTCAAATCTGAGGATTGACCCGAGGAAGGGAAATCAATATCTGTTTTAAACAATCAATAATTTTGCCACCTATTCCAGTAGTTTCACATAACCAATGGCCATATCATGCACTGGGTTATGTCTATAAATATTAAAATCGCTGTTAACACTGTACCTTTTAAAACAAACATTTTTCACGCAGTTCTATCCTGTTATATAACGATCACACTTTTGTGATTTTATTGTGCAAATAAAACGATATCAACATAAACTATTACACTCTCATACGCCTCACCTTAAAAATCGCACCACGCACTTATTGTCAATTAGTAAAACCGAATTTACAACTTTATACAAATGGTGGCTTAAAAAGCCCATTCAACTGTTTATATGGCCTCATAGGTGAGCGTTCGACGAGACAATTGACAACAAAAGACTGAATTTGAGGACTACTTAAGGGTTTACTTGAACAAACTAAAGTGTACTGAAATCCCCGGGAAATAAGGTAAAACACGTATGGCTGCATGCAGTTCACATTTTATTAATTTTAAACACACTAGTAAGGTCCACAATGACTGGCTAACTCAGCATCCTGTGTAACCGCCTCGCACTTAGATAACATTGTCGACACGCTGTCTCATGCTGTTATCAGACATCTGATGTTATATTGAGGGATCCCTTCCACTCATCAGGCAATGAATGGATCAATTCCACTTCTTTTCTGAGCACCCTTGCTCTCACCCTACGGCCCAAACTGTCCAAAAAATGCTCAATAGGATAAATGTCTAGACTCCTGGCAGGCGGTGGTAGTGTATCAATGGCATTGCGTTGGAGATGCTGAACAACTCGAGCACGTTGTGGTCTTGCATTATCATCCATAAAGACTGAACGTGTGGCGAGAGCATGGTTATCGAAATGATACACAACAACACCGCATGGGATTGATTGTGGTACATTTGTACATTACAATCATAGGAACAACATCTCCACATTGTAAAGAGTGCACCCCCAAATGAAACATCAGTAAAAACTTCAGCAGCAAGGGTTTTTAGTTTTATAAAGTTTCTGCAAGTAATCTCAAATAAACCCACCCGCAAAATAAACGTATACATTGATGTTGTAGCACAAATACCACGAGGTTTTAATGCCGGAAAGCCATCTTAAGGTGACAGAAATCGTTTCATTTGGACTACCAACTACTTTCATCATGGTGAGACGACATCTGACACCAACAGAAGTTACGAGGACACTGGCAATGATTGACTAGTTCCATGTCCACTGCAGCGTCATCTCAAGAGCTGTTTTACAATACCACGACACTGAAGATTTACTGAAAGGCCCATTGTTGTTTGCATAGATTTGCCAATTAAGAGATAAACCTACTGTGTTTTTTAACGCATTAGCGTTCGGTTTCAAATTGATTCAGATGATATTAAAGCTATGTTAACCTACCTCTTAGTTGAAAACACAGAAGGTTCATCTCCATTCTATCATAACTCAAGGGCTATTACGATACCACGGCAATGAATGTTTTGGCAAACGCCGAGGTCTGATATTGGCTGTTTCCTGCCCAAAAGAATTGGTTCTTTTTTGCATCTTCACCTTCAGCGGGTCAATGAGCCTGGACTTAATTTGTTAGTTATCTGTAAACGGATTTAGCAATACCCGATTTAAAAAAACCAATGTCCTGTGGCGTTGTTTCTTATTATATGCTTACGACTGTTGTAGCGCAGAAATCGAGTTGGTGCTGTTGCCTTATGCACCGATTCCAAAGCGATCTCTGTGTTACGACAGTCGTAAGCCATTGTTATATTTTAGCACTTACGATCAACTTAGCCTGAAATCGCTTTGAGGAACAGGACCCAGGTATGAGGCGACAAGACTCGATATCAATCCTTTAGCGCAACAGGTGAGTCAGAACTTTGTTTTATGGATGATAATGCTTGCCCACATCGAGCAAGAGTTGTGACACAGGAACTTCAGAATAACCACATTAACTATATGCTATGGCCAGCGAACTCTCCTAAACTCAATCATATAAAGCATGCTTGTTGTTTGGGTTCAACTGGAATTCGTTTTGCACCAGCAGAGCAGAACAAATAGAAGTCCAGAATACTGTCTGTTTACATGTCTCTTTCCGGTATAGAAGACCCATGCCATTTAAAACCTGCCTAGTTGCCAAGATTGGCGTTATTAAGATTTACTGAGTGAAAAGACTGGGTTTCGGCAGCGGACACCCCTAGTCTGCGCCGGAACTTTTAACTAGTTTCCGCTGCACTAAATATAGGCTTTCCGATACGCGGAACCTTCCGGAAACTTTCGGAAACTTTCGGAAATTTCACGGAAACTAGACGAAACATTGGTGCTTTTACAAGCGCTTTAATTGCCATCATCATAACTATTTTATATTGTACGAGGTAGTAAAATATGCCAAGTTAATAATTTGTCATGTTTTCCTTTAACTGTTGTATGATTTAAACATATTTTATTCACTACAGTGAATACTTATATGGGTACAAGTTATATTTCTGCTACTTACTGTAAATTATTAAAGGTTAGCCCTTTCAGTGCCAATATTCCTCAATTTTAATGTCTAAATTACAGTAACAATAGGCTGCTAATGACCTACCGCGTGATAATTTATTTAAAACAATATTTCTTCTGGATAAAATTTTAAAAGGTAATCAAAGTTGTACGTCCTAATTAAATCACTTTAGCACTCATGGGTTAAAATTCAGCTAACACGTATGCAGTGTAAAGTATGCATTTTAATGAGCGCATACATGGGTTTACGCTGTAAATAGTTCTGCGAAAAACTTTCTTTGAGAATTTGGTTCCGAAAAGATCCTTCCTACGTTTTGAACTGCTCCCGTTGTGGGAACTAGATATCAACATTGGCTATCATTTCAAAGATCCCATCCTAATAATTCTAAACTTGTATTTTGTGGGAACTTATCATCCTGAGTCAAAAGTTAAAGATAACACATCGATCTATATATAAAAGCTCGATGTATGATGATTGCCACCAGGATAGGCTATGCTCATCAAGGAATTTTGGTCATTTATGCACACAGCGTTTATATTTATATTGCCACAATGTCCAATGAAGTCTGTCCTGAAAGAATGTGATTTATTATTATTTATTTAGTATTTTTTTATATTTATTTTGGGTTTGCAAGTAAATAAACTTTTTCACCTTAGACGTATTGAAAGTCATCATTTACATTCACAACTTGAACATTAACACTCGCCGTTAATGGCTGTAATATTGCCCAAAACGGCGTAAAACAATAACTCACTCACTCACTCAACATTAACAGAAATACTTCATTACTACTTTCGAAATCTCGAACACAAGATTACATCACCAGAGACTAATTCCTCACTATTATCATAAGTTAAAATCAATTTTAGTCAATACATTTCTGGATGACCCTTGAACCCCTTTGGAATACTCAACTGATTATTACACCGAATGCCTCAAAGGAACTGGTTAAACGCATATTTCTTGTTCTAAAAGCCACCATATAATTACGAAGTTATGTAACAGTCATTCATAAGCAGCATACAAGGGAAATGTAAGTACACGAACAGGATCGTTCATACCAAGGTCACTGCTCTTTCCTTAAATACAATAAACGAACATCCAATCAAAGAGTCTGGTCTTTGTTCAGACACTGTAAATATTTACATAAGAAGAGGAACTAAACTCCCTCACAGCTTTTGTCTTTAAATATGGGTGGACATCGAAGCTATTATAGAGGTTTATCACGTTTGATTTGGTTTGAATGCACCGCCATAACATGGCGGTGCATTCAAACCAAACCAAATGCGATAAACCTGATTATTATGACTTTAACTGTGTGAGTAATTAGATCTCTCAATTAGTCTAACCATCAACTGACGTAACTGACTGTATTAGACAGATATGGTCACATCTCTGAGGAGTTAAACAAGAAGTAGATGTCTCTAGTGTCTTTACTCAGACAATGTAATGACTGGTGAGAGAAATCGGACCTTGGAAATAGGTACTTTAGTGCTGGCTTTAACCTTAAGAAAGTAATTAGGTGAAGTTAACAGACAAGAATAAATACATGTAAGTAAACAAAAGCGTGTCTACTACGTACATAATTTAAACTTGGAGCAATGTGGAAGGTCCAGATTACATCAAGACTACTCCTTTTTATGAAGACCTATCAATTTCACTACTTACACTAGATAAGAAACTTTAATCTCGTTTAGTCTTTGATCGTAGGCATTGATGGCAATCAAAGCTATTCTTAGAGGCTCATTTTGTTAAGAACAGGCTGAAGTTGCACTATGGACCTTACCATGTTTTAATGATTAAACGTAGAAAACAAATACCACTCTATGCTGTTGTGATCACAATGTGATTTATTTTAAAACAGATTAAACTCTTAACTCCTAACTAAAAAATACAGCGATTGAATGTTTTTGTTGTATTTTTAGTTTGCTGTGACTTATATTATCAACATGCGCTCTATACATTTTAAATTATGTATTAAAGTTTAACGGCAATAGTCTCGGGTGTTTTTAGAGTGTTAATCTAATTTGTCTTTTCATGGTAAGAAATACGGTTAGAAATTTAGCAGACTTTCTCAACAAAAACGTCAAGCTGAATATATAGTTTCAGTTCAATGTTTAAGTTAGACTTAAAAGTTGTTAAAAACCTATCCTGTGATACTTTGATCAAAAGAGCTCCTTTAGGAGCTCTTTTAAACAAAGTATCACAGGATAGGAATTTTTAAAGTTTAATATATGTCACAGTAAGTCCTACTGAATACAGCATTCAAAGTTGTTCCCGTATAAAACTCTACGTCATTACGCCATGCACTTAGCAGGAAGCTTGATGTATTTGGGCGAGGTGTTCAGTCAGCTGCCGAGAACACCTGAGTCGTCTGACAGCAGTGTGATTCTTTATGACTTAATGACGTTATGAAGCTTTA
>JAULCD010066149.1:0-11961 GCA_032361085.1 Calliostoma canaliculatum | reverse complement strand
TATATTTTTGCGAGTGAGCCTCATTCTCAAAATTCGCAAAAATATCACGGTCGCAAAAATTTCACTGTTTACAGTATACAATGCCCTATGTCTAACTCCTGCCTTTATTTTGTTCTTATCAGTGCCAAACTAAGAAGCAGTAGATGAATATATTCTTTAATTCGGAAAGGGGTCGCACTCTTAAACTACCTTTTTAGGGTAGGTAGGTCGCGAATTTTATTTTTTCTATTGAAATTTTTTTTCCTGATTTTAACCGTTAACCTTTTTAACCGTTAAAATGCTGAGTGGATTTCAGTCAGTCTTAAAACTGTGACCACCTTGGGCTGTTGAAAACCTATCCTGTGATAATTTGTTGAAAAGAGCTTCTACATGTATAGGAGCTCTTTTAAACAAATTACCACAGGACAGAATTTCAACAGCCTGTATCAGATGGAATTTGAAAACTAAAATAATCAAATGTTGTGCTCAGCACTTTAATGGTTATACGATAAAATACTTTTTCAGCTGCAGTAGAGGATATGGTTTTTATTGTCATTATGGCACCTATCTTATAGGCAAGGTCGCGTCGGAACCACAACAATTTGTTTATTTGGTCTAATGTTAGTGCCAGACTGGATAGCAGTAAGTTCGCCTTTATCGGTTTTAGTTTGACGGGGTCGTAAATCAAACTCACAACCGATGTGCCGTTTCACAAAGCAGATGTACATTTATAGCATTGACCATTTTACTGGGCCATTGGTATAGTTTACAAATGTTCAAAATATTTGTAAAATGAACACTTCCCAAGAAAAATAGTTATATTTTGAACTTCTCCGGTTTCCGGCAGTTGTAAAACTTTACCACAGATTTAAAAATATAGTTTACGATGTCGTAAACTTACGACGACTTTGTGAAACGGTACCCTGTTTCATGTTACACTACATCTTCCAAAGTTATTAATTTGTAGCCACACCTGCTCAATACAGACACGAGGACATAGGGTTTGGTTTACAAATGCCAAAATCGTTGTAAATTCCATACGTTCCTAAGAAGAAAAAAATACTTTAGAACGTACGCAGTTTACATCTATTTTAGCATTTGTAAACCAAACTCATTGATTGTTGCTCAAGAGACCAAAGTTGACAAAATATAGTATTGAGAGAAAACCTTTGTTTTAAAAATAACGTATATAGTTTGAGCATTCAGAAGAAAAACTTCCTTTACCTTGTGAAGGGTTTTTGTTAACGATATTGGCTTTACAATTGTCCAAAATCATCACATGAGCATTGTACAATGAAAAATATAATAATGGCGACAGTACACTGTTAAAAACGTATTTGGAAGATGCAAACATAACCTGCTGGTCCAAAGACATGGTTTATGAGGTCGTAATTGCTTGTGGAAGCTGCATCCAGCCATTCTACTCAGACTAAACAGGAAAGGGACAGGAAACCCACAGTTGATGCTTTGTAATCTTGATCTAGTTCATAAATTGTCTTGGAATTACCATGAAATAAAAACAAGAACCATTTCGGAAAGTGCCAATTCACTGAGCTAAATGCTTCAATTTACCAACGTCAGAAATATTAAACAGTCTGCACATTCCCCCCAATAACTTTTATTTTAACAAATGTTAAAATTGTAAAAAAGGAGTACTTTACCCCTAATTTTTTTATTGGAAAGTACACCGTTTTTGGCATTTGTGAAGCAAATCTATGAGGCAAATAATTCCAACAGCGAGCTTTTATTGCCTCTCGTCCACTTACGCAAAGGACGCACGAAAACCGTACACAACCGGATATTACTAACATTTTCTTTTCTCTCTTTTTACCCTAATACTTTGTCCTTTGATGGTGGCGAAGAGCCGTCCGCCCTTCGTTGACTGGCATTTGCGTAATAGGAAATCTGGTATTACGAACTCCAAATGCCAACGTAAATTGTTGGGTTGGATCAGACCAGAAAAATGCTCTGTGTTGATATAATATATTGTTGCCACTTATTGGTAAAGGATTCATAAATCATAACTATCGACAAGGCTTGGTTATTTCATCTTTACCGCGCGTATAAAAACTGTATTTTTATGCGAATCGGAAGAATACTGTGGCACCTGTATCGTGAATGCTGTTAGTGTTTTATGTGTGAACCATTACAGTGGAACATATTTCCGTCAGCCACCTCATTTATATTCACATAAATAAACAAGGATTAGATTACTAACGCCAAATGTTTTGTAAATTTGGCACTTTTCAAAGAAGTATCTCGTGTACAACGAGATTGACGTTTTAAAACTGATTTTGTTTATTTAGGTCAACAGTGAGTGAGTTATAATTTGACGCCGTTTCACTTAGTTTCATTTATTGTTTGTTATTTTTTTTCATTTATAAGGCGACGGTCAGATTTTAAAGAAGGGTAATACCTAGTGTGGCTCTGTGAAACCTGCGAGTCGCAGTTGGCATCAACGAACCAAGGGTGGTGCAAACATTGCACATATCCTCATCGCCCTGTAGACCATTGCAACATATTTAACTAAATGTATGCATGTACTGCACACGTTGAACTATATGGTAATGTTAATGTGTAAGATGTTTTTATATATAGATTTTTTTAAAATGCAAGGCTAATCTCATGCTAACTTCAATATGCTAATGTTATGTAATTTGTTAATTTCGTTGCATGAGTTTAACCTACCAAAATGTTTCTGGTTAGCTTCTTAAGACTTTTAAACTCAAATTATTGTATAATTTAATTGCAGTTTCAACTTCAACATACTCAACGTGTCCCTCTATAAGCTAAATGTGTCCACATACAAGAATTAAGTTAATGTTTTACCTCGTTACTGAAAATGACTTAAAGTTCGTGTGGATTATTATGGCTGTAAGTAGCAATAGAGCAGCGGATTAAGTTTACAATTGCCCAATTCATGGTATTCTTTGCATTTTTCACTGTGTACATACAAAAAGTAATAACCAGACTAAATAGATGATATGATTTTTGGTATTGTGCAACTCGCTATTCAGGGAATGTTGGCGTAAAGGTACAGACACTTAACTCTGTGTTCAGTTTGCCTTTATAATGTAAGCTCTGGTAAGTTATGGTAATTAAGTCTTGGAATTGACTTTTACAGCGGTAACATGAGCCCCGTATGACTTTAGATTTAGATAAGACAAATAAAGGTGATTTACAAATGCCAGCATCGTCGTAAACAGTGCTCCTTCTAAAGAAAAACTTGTTTTCTTTGGAAGGTGCGCTGTTTATGACGATGATAGCATTTGTAAACCAATTCCCCAACTCACTCATCATAAACAGAGCCCATTTCAAAGACAAACAAGATTTTTCGTTGGAAATTGCACTGTTTACGACGTTTTGGCTTTTGTAAACCAAAGTCATCGGCCCAGAGTAAACTTTGACTTATCGGATATTTTTATGGCGATGTTAATATATTATAGAACGCAATTTAACGTATTTTGTTAAATGTAATACAGCAGCTGCACAGGTAATTGTGTATGGAGTTCTATATTTATAATATATTTTGTTTAAAAAGACGTAAATTGCATAGGAGAAAAACGTCGCCAGGTCACAACGACATAGCGATCCCTTCTCGTCTCCAAATTCAGATATCGTTAAAAGTGCAACAATTTGATGGTATTTGATTAGAGAGAGAGAGAGATAAAGAGAGATAAAGAGAGGGATAAAGAGAGAGATAAAGAGAGATAAAGAGAGATAAATAAAGAGATAAAGAGAGAGATAAAGAGAGAGATAAAGAGATAGATAAAGAGATAGATAGCGAGAGGGAGGGGGAGAGAGAGAGAGAAGGGAGAGGAAGAGAGGTAGAGTAATGGTAGTTATTTTTTAAATTTTCCTAACAATCATCATAGTAAACGTCTAGGGCAAAGTGTACAGTTTAAAGTCATTTCACTAATTGCAAAATAATATGAAATAAATAGCGCTGGTGTATTTTACCGGGAATTATCTACCATGATCACCTATAATGTAAGGTTATTTTTCATAATAACTATAATTTTGTCACACGAGATTTAAAGAAACATCATTTAAAACAAGGCCTTTCTAGTGTTAAACAACTGTCTCAGAACAATAGTAACTGATAAAATAGTAATAATTACCTGTATAATGAATGTCCACCACTAAACAACAATATCATATACCTGAGCTAAAAGGTGTAGTTTTTAAATACCCAAATCGTTATAATACGTTCACATTCTGAATAAAACCCGGACGAAGAGTAAGTGGAAGAATTACAGCGATTTTTGTCATATGTTTTAAATGCTATTAGTTTACAAATGCCAAAATCGTGGTTAATCATGCACTTTCCAATGAAAAACTCTTTTCTTTTAAAAATACACATTTTACAACGGTTTTAGTAGTTGTACGATTTTGGTATTTGTAAATGACAAAATCATTGTAAAACGTGCACTTTCCAAAGATAAACAAGTTTTTGTTATTTGTAAACCAAGCCATCAAGCATAATGAAAATACACCTACTCATATATACTGACCTACCTTCGCTTCGTCAAGCACATCCAAAGATTTAAGAAAAGATCCTGATGAAGTAAGAGGGTAGTTTTCTTTACAAGGCGGCAGTGGACTAAGCGCGAGCCTAGTTGAGATGTTAGTGTCAGATTTGCACATAGTCACGGGTGTTGGCAGTGTGAGAACCAGTGGCGCGGAACACCTTCGAGTGTTTAACCTTGAACTCGACGTAGCAGGCCTTCTCATGCTGGAGCGGTTCTTCCGGGCAAGAGTGCCCTTCCTGGTCAAAAGTGACATACTCATGGTGACAGATGTCGTGAGCAAAAGTAACCTATAAAACAAATTTAAAATTTCAAAATGAATAAGATCAAGTGACAAAACTTTTGAAAGACTGCCACTTCAAATGCCTGACACGTCTTCGATTTGTTTAATTCGTGTCCATACCTACAACGTTACAAGCGTGACAGCACTTGTTAAGTTCCGAACACTTTGTAATCCATTCAAGCTAACTAGCACGTAGCTGTACTGTGAGGTACATTGATTAAGCCTCAACACGACAAATTAGCAGTGCATTGATCATCCAATAGTTTGCTTCATTCAGTTGACATCACTGTGATGTATCGTGTACTCATCATTAGGACACAAACGTCATTCATTGTATAGATACTTCGTTATGTCCTTAACGAGCCCTGATTCCTGATCTACGTTTTCATTAAATGCTGTCAGTGAAGTGATCAATCGTACTGCATGTCTCAGAGTGGAGCTGTCTTCAGAGCTGTGTGGCTACTAACAAGCGCTCAGGACTGCTAGCTTGTGGCAGGAAATCTGTTGCAGCTTTTAAACTACATCTTCAGATCTTTCAATGACCACGATTTTTCTCAACAGTGACGCTGCAGGTTTAAATTGAATCAAGAAAAACGAATTAGGACCGTCAGGAAAAAGAGGCGCTAAATCCTCGAATGTTAAAGTTTAAACTGAGTCAGCATATTACAAGCTGTGACAGAAAATCACTTGTCATCCGGCACTGAGCGAAGATGACAACTAAATTATCTCTTCATTCGACCCGTCGTTTGAGTTCCGTGGACAGCTTAGGGGAAAGATTCTATGATTTCAAAGTTTCTTGATATTCAAGACAGAAATTCCGCCTAAGGGTCTCTGTTTTTTTAATAACCTCCTGCACAATTAACGACGATGTCGGAAGAAGCACATTGGTTATGTAACATCGAACAATTCACACGACTCCATTCACACCAGGAGAGCTTGTTTTCGACTTGATTATTCCTTTCTCATTTTTTTTCTATCCCGAGGTTAAAAGATGTGAACAGAATAAGACGAAATGCCGGAGCACGTCTGAAATCATTGGTCACCAGCCAGGATAAAATCTGAGTGACAGTCAGTTCTGTTATAGTTGACAAGTCTGTCTGAACCACTCTGGTTTCTCGGGTCCTCGAGGATTACGAACCGTGTCATTCGTACACACGCCCTGTTATCTGGGCTGGCGCACACTCTCGCCTTTACCTTATGACTATAGGCTTTGAATCGGTGTGGTTTTACTGCTGCGTAATTAAAACATTTGATAGTCCTGAAACCACGGAGAAGGTTTACCTAATGCCTAATAGCATGCACAAGGTATGTGAGGGGACTCAATTCTGAGAGTCCTCTTGTTACGAAAATCGATTTCAGGATCGAAGGCAAGCGCGGACAAAGACATAGTCATTATTAACGGCAACGCAACAAGTGCATCCTGGCCAGGATATAACCACAGCCGACGGTGAAAAACGTAATCAGAAACATACACACTCCCAGGCAGAGCTTTAAGGTCCTCAAATCTGCTTACTATAAGCACTTATTGGTAAGTCGACGCACTGATGATCTAGCGAAGGAGACTAAGCGGCGAGACATTCCTTGTACTCCATACACAGCTATGTCGTACAAGAGCTTCCATTCAATCCGGGACGTTAGGAAGGCTATTGTTATTCGACTAATTACTGTTTACCTGAAGGTCAAGACTAACACTTTATGACCTGGTAATTAGTTCAGGTGAATTAGCGATCATTACATGACGACATGTGACGAGACAAATCAGCTTTGTTTTCGTCATGATGAAGCGTGAAGCATTTTGTTACAAAGTTCACTAGAAATAACGTATATAAATTATTCATCGGATTTCTATTGTTTTGATGAGATTTCCGTAGGAAATCTCATCAAACCAATAGAAATCGGATGAATAATTTCTATACATTTGTTCCAGTGATTTTATTGAAGTACGGTTCAGACATGAAATTTGAACAATGACGATAGCACTGTTAATGATCATGGTATAGATGGTCTCGGCAGGTAGTTTTCATTTCCTGACTAAAATAGGTTACTTGATAAGGTTAATGTCGACACACGCTGGGTTTTGCTGGATGTCCATTACTGTTTCAGTATCCAGACAGATCCATGTGTATATGTGAGCAGGGCCCGGTCCACAAAATATCGTAAGCTAAGATCAATCTTAATCGGTATTTCTTTATCATCGTTAATCTCTTCCATTAAAGCAAACACTCGAAGATAGCTAGGAAAAGAGCTACTTCTTGTTCCAGAAATCTCTCATGATGCTGATATGTCTTAACTTTTATCTTAGCGCTAAGATGAAAGTTATGGCGTGTCGGCCTTACGATAGTTTTGTGGAAAGTGGTTATGAACAGTTAAAAGGTATATACTCATACACACGTATACACTCATACAAATATACATATATACGCACACACACACACACACACACACACACACACATACACACACACACACACACATATACAGTGAGGGGTGAGGAGTGAGGAGTGAGGGGGGTGAGAGGGGTTGCACCATGCCATTTAAAAAAAACTAAAGCATCAACTGGTCTCAGATAACGAAGTGCCGCATTTTGCTACAGGTAATTGTCTATTGATTACAATAAGCAGAACATATAATCTATCAAGAGGCCTAATTGTACAAGACAGACCGTGTGCATGGTGGCAGTGATTACCTATGTCAATCACAACGACAGACTAACGTAATTAGGGAACTTGATTAAAACTGACAGTCTCGTTCGATTTTAATATATTGCAAGCATTTCTAGGTCAGTGTCACAGATAATGAAGACCCCTGTGTCTGTCGTGGTCTGCATCGTGACTATGGTACACGTGGTCAATCTACATCGTGATTATTGTACACTTGATCACTAAGATGCCTTACATCAGAGAAAGCTGGTTTGTGTTTCATAAAACAATTCACTACAAAGACATCATAACTTTACGACGTCCTAAATTATGTCACTGGGTTAATGAATTTGGTTTACAAATGCAAAAATGGTTGTAAACTAAACACTTTCCAAGAAAGTTTTTTCCTTGGAAAGTGCACAGTTACAACTATTTTTTTGCATTTGTAGACACACATTTCCCCCCAGTAATATAGCTTAAGACGTCGTAAAGTTATGACGTATTTGTACAACGGGCCCCAGATATGTTCTAAATATCACGGTCCTATAGCTACTAACTGTATAATAGTAAGTTTTTCCAAATATCCTCACACGTCTATTTTGGTAAATCTATTTGAAATTGAGCTCAAAGACACATTTGAATATGTGTACAAATTTTGTACGTTTTGGTTTGTTTGTCGGCTTTCATGTGTTTATTTTTTTCAAAATATCTCCTAAAAGCAAATAATGTCACAAGGTTATTTATTTTCAAACATCATCTCTTGTTCTAAAAAACCAAATTGAGTTGTCCTATTGATAAAAGTTACTTTATCAATTAACATCAAATTTCGGGAACGTCAAATCTGCAAAGTGTTCCAGCAGCTCTATTAAGGCTGTTTTAAGGACGATGTACTCCCGTCACTAAAGATCCCCAGTACAAACATTTCAAATACTTTAACGCTGTCATTCTTTTTGCCAATAACCAAATCATAGTCAAGTACAATTGCGCTGATAATTTTTTCTTAAGCCAATTAAGTTCTTGATGCTTTTAAGCACATCTCTGACATTCACAATATATTTTCAAGATGAGATAAACAAAAACAACAAATGTTTTTATTACATAAGCATCAATACAACGTATGAGTGCAAAGCTTAACACTTGTCAATTTTAATGAACAATTTTTGTTTTTAAGTAAGCTGTTGGAAACCTATTCTGTGGTATTTTGTTTAAAAGGAATCAGTTTAGGCACTATTCGGGTTAAAATATTTATACTGTCCCTAAACCTTTAAAAAGACCTCCAAAATATGTTGGTGGTGACAAAGTCCGGGCCTTGACATAGAAAAGGTTAAATATTCAAATGACGCGGGTTTTTTTAAATATCGTAACAAGTGCCAACTGAAATTATTTTCTTAAACAAATTAGGTTCTTTATGCATTTCAATACAATCACAACATTCAGAATATGTTTGCTGTGACAAAGTGAATTTCTTAATAACCAAAACAATATCAACCTGTTCAGATTTGTAACGTTTAGATAGTCCTTGAAGATGATGTTTAGATTTTCCTGTGACATTTTTAGTCAACATGCACCAAAATTCCAAAAACTGAAATAATGTGTTTTCTTTGCAAATAACCAAACAATTGCCAAATCCAAATTGCAAAACGGAAATAGGCTTCCCATGCCAATTAACGTCTCACAACTTTTCAACACATTCTTGACATTGTCATTATATTCTCAGAAAGAAAAAAAACTGTTCTTCCTCTTCACCGAAATGATTTCACACACGCTTTCAAATTAAAACTTCAGATTGTCCGTCTTGAGAAACGTTCGTTTCTTGCGACAATTTTGGTCCTCTCGAACTAAACAATATTAAAATATGCAAATGACGTGTTTTCTGTATAATTAACCAAACAAATTACTAATGAAACCACCTTAGAAAAGTATATTTATTTTGTCAATTAAGCTTTTCAAACAATTTTGACATTCTCACTAATGTTTTTCATTTACGAAAATATAATTTTCTTCATCGCCAATTAATTCAAATATCATATTAAATATTCTATCTAATAATTGTCAATCCAAAATGAACTTAAGTGATTTCTTATGACCATCACTATCATTATTCACTGAATTTCCATTGGTTTGATGATATTTCCTTTGCACATTCTGATGAATAATTTCTATTCTATTTCATCTTGAAGTACCCCTGGAACCACATACAATATAATGTTCTTCATCACCAAAATAATTAAAATATTTTTTCAAAATTGAAACCTTAAAATTGTCCTTCCAAAATAAACGTAAGTGTTTCTTGTGGACATCAAGTCCTTCTAGAGCCACAGACAATGTTTGGTCTACGACAAAGCTGCCGTAGTCCCGTGTTTATCCTGACGTATCACAAAGCTAATGCAGACCGCGTAGCCTTTGTGCAGATTGCCCTCGCACCAGTGGCCCTTACAAACCTATTTATTACATGTAATTATATCACAAGCACCGCGCTTTGCTCGGTTTATGGGGCCTCTTCGCTCCGTGTGTCGTTTATCGCTTCACCAGTTGACCTTCATCAATTTTCCATTGGGATATTAAGCCCACGATGCACCATTTCTCACACCTGATTAATGGGTTCACTTTACAAACGCCCAAATCATTGTAAACTGTAATTTTTTTAAAAGAAAAACTTGTTTTATGTTGGAAAGTGCAGTTTACAATGAGTTTAGCGTTTGTATTTTTTTGGACAGCCTGGACACCGACTGGTTCAGTTTACAAATGTTAAACTCATTGTAACTGTCTACTTTCTACTTAATACATTCAGTTTACAAATGCTAAAATTATTGTAAAGTGTGTACTTAGAAATCTTATTTTTGTGTGAAAAGTGCACAGTTGACAATAGTGTGTTATGTTTACAAATACCACCATCATTGTAAACTGTGCACCTTCCAAAGAAATACGTGTTTCTTGTTGGAAAATGCACATTTAACAATGGTTTAGGCATTTGTAAACCGAGGGATTTCATCAAGCGCATGTCCTCAAAACTGATTTAGCTGACGCGGTTCACAAGACTAAGGATATGATTGCCAAGCCGGAAAGTTTATCGCTCTCCGGTTTTCTTGAACTTCAAAAGATTGATGAAAATGCTTGCATATATCGAACAACTAAACCAGAAGACGGCTCATTAAACCTGCGCGCAAAAGACGCCTTTCATGAAGATGCCAGAGAAATATTACCGTCGTCCGGGGGCCCTTTTTACAAAGACGTCATAACTTGATGACGTCCTAAACCAGGTCATTGGGTTGATGGTTTTGGTCTACAAATGTAAAAATGCTTGTAAAGTGTGCACTTTCCAAAAAACACTTATTTTTCTGGAAAGTGCACAGTTTACAACTATTTTGCATTTGTAGATCAAATTCATTAACCCAGTTACATGGTTTAGGACGTCGTAAAATTATGACGTCTTTGTACAACGGGCCCCGGATTATCAATATTCATCCCACAAGAGCTAATGACGCGGGAGCCTCAAAAATTGGGTTCGCGGAGTTTTGGAATGTGGACTTTTTTATTTTCCAGGAAAAACTGTTAATGACTCTGACTGAGCAGAGTGATAGAGTTTTATGGCTTGAAGGTGTAAAATCGCCTTGATTGGGTCGCCACTGTTGGTTATTGATTTTGAGCTATGTATAGTTTTGTTTAGGAAGTGTGTGGTGGTTGGAGGTTGATGAATGGCTGTGACAGGGATGATTCCCAGCAGAAATGGCCACATAAATTACAGGGAAATAGCGAGTGTGGATTAGATAGGGACACGGGTCAAGACTTGGTGGATAATTTTTGTCAATGTGTCAGTTTGGGAACCAAATCAATTGAACTCCTCCTGTCTCTTTTTATACACCAAGGTACTCATGCATGCATGTTGTGGCTGCGCAACGTAGCGTCAATAGCAACAGCCGTGATTTAGTGTGGCATCGGTATTGACATTTATAATGGTGTAAGTTTTTTACATTTAACTTTAGAGCGCTGGGTTTAATCAATTACTTTACGCTGCGTCTACCTACCACAACTGTTGAAAACTTCTGGGAGCTCAAATCCCCAGTCCTACTGGTCTTATTTTAAACAAATCACCACAGGATAGGTTTTTGAAAGCCTTGGGATGAAATTGTGTCCATAATATTTAAACACGACTAGTCTTATATTTGGAATAATATTACACAATATTTACCACTGGGGATTCTGTCACTACAGACGTGTCCTATGCGTATTCTATAACAAGTAAGCGTCATGAGTACCGAGCATCCAAACTCCAATGCGCTATATTGATATATTGGAAACAGCATGAGGTGGCACAAGCGTTCTAAGGGTACATTCCCCCAAACATAAAGGAGTGTGAGTGAGTGACTTATGGTTTAACGCCGTTTTTAACAATTTGTCAGTTATATCGCGGCGGCAAGAGGAAGGTCTGTATAACCAATGTCTTAGTCCAAAGTTCGGCACTTTTACAACTGCGCTAACTGCGCTAACTGCGCGCTGGGGGGGGGGGGGGGGCCGCGGGCCCGCCCGGCCC
>JAULCD010066038.1:0-11965 GCA_032361085.1 Calliostoma canaliculatum | reverse complement strand
GCACAAACTCAGTGAAACACTGATCATTTTAACATTAATATTGGTGTAGAAATTGATTTGAGTTGACACAGATTATGATTAGAATTGATATAGAACATAACAATGAATCGATACATTAACTACTGTATTGTGTATTGTGTATTGCATCGTCAGAAAAAATATCGCGATGCATTGATGCATTGGCGTATCGTGACACCCCTACTCAAATCATATCAAAACTTTGTAGGGGCCGGGGCGGGGATACATCATCATCTGATGACTTGTTGCTTGAAGCAAACATGCATCATTTTTTCAGATAATGTAAATATGTGATGTTGTACACTTGTCAAAAACTGTTTGCTATACTTTATGTTAAAGTTCTTCACTTACTGTTTCAGATGTGAGGACATTTGAAATGAAGGGTGCTGCAAGACCAAGGGGAGGTAATTCAAGTGGCAGAGGCAGCAGGTTCACATTACGAGCGAGAATCCTTCCTCCGAATGAAGACGCCGAAGAGTCTGCCCGACAGTTACAATCCGAGATTAAACAGACAGTGTCACAAGGTTCAGTCCTACCACGGAGAGTTGTGGTGGGGGACAGAGGTCTTCCTAGGAACTCCACAAAACTTATTCAAAAGAACAGTAGTTCAGGAACTTTTCCAAGAAACATGAATAAATACAGCCTACCATCACAAACATCTCGCATTAACAAGCCTGTTGTATTTGGTTCCGATGAATCCTTGCCAAACTCTTCTGTACTAACTCTTTCACCTGAAAAGGTTGAAGTGATTGATTTTAAACAACATAGAGATAAATGTCCTCGGCCATCAAGTGGTTTTCTGGCTTTGGATGAAGAATTTGGTCAAGATGGAAAATGTGTGAAGAAATTTGGGAGAAAAATCATTCGATTTAATGACAATGCCAATGATATGTTTTCTACAAACAAACCTAAGACTTCATTGTTCTCTACTGAGCCTATGTATTTTGGCACAACAAGTGGTTCAGTGCTTCCAAATTCAGCGGATGTTTCTTCCAAAATCCGGAAATCATGTGTTACTCATACAGTTTCTTCACATACAAAGACTGGAAATCCACATCAATCAACAGTTACCTCACAGACGAAAACAGGGCATGCAACCCAGACAACCGCCGGGAAAACAACTTCATCATCCAACTTTGCAACTTTTAATTCTCATTTTCAAACATCATGTGTTGAAAGCATTCCCTCAAGAAGGAAACATTCTTATTCAGGGTTCCTCAAAATCTCAAGTATTGACAGTGTCAGAAACTATTTTTCAGACACAGACTCTGAGATTATGATTAACTTTCAAAAGAAAAAGAAGTTTAGGAAACCTAAAATTACCAAAGAAGCAGAAGGCTCAGATGAAAAGAAAAAGAGAACTCTGAGAAGGTTTAAGACTGAGGATTTAGACTCGTGTTCTTACAGTGAAAAGAGCAGTCTTGCCTCTCAAGTAAAACTGACTGACAGTAAGCTTCTGAAAAACCAATCAAGTTACCTTGCAAAGGACAAAACTGTCAATCAGTCTAGACTTTCTCGGACAGCTACATTGCGTTCCCCTGAGAAGATTGCAGACCTAACAGAATTTGATTCAGAAGATGATGATGTTACACCTGGTGAAAGGTCCGTTTCATCGCCTGAGAAGTATGTGAATTCAACTACAGAAGATGCTAGATCTATGAGACCAAAAGAAAGTAGAAAATTGACTTTACCTTCTGCCAAGAGCTCATCACCAAAGACTATTTCAGTTTTAAGCGAAAATCAAAATAATAAATTTCCTGGCACAAAGACAACATCTAAGTTAAACAGAAACAAAGATGATATGATAACACATCTTGCACCATCTGTTACCTCCTCTTCCAAGAAGCATAAAGATGTTGTTGATGTTGTCCAAATGGAGATAGATCTGCAATACAGAAAAGGTGTTGAGACAACAGAGGTTTTAAAGCCATGTAGACAGGTATCCAGGAAACACATGGAAGAAGAACCAAATTCTGTGATAAAAAGTAGTTCATCTGAAAAGATTGTTGAAGACATTACCACAGATAAGTGTGACCAACAATTTAGAAAGAGATCAGAACAAAGAGAAAAGCCAAGTTTTAGCCGAAGTGGACAAAAAGAGGAAATGCCTCAAATTGTACAACCCATGACACTAAGAAGATCTGCAACTGGACAGTTTGTAAGTGTAAGAAATACACATGTGCAACAATCTACAATACATTGTGTACAGTCTCAGCAATCACATTCAATTGAAAATAAGAAACAAGTCAAATTGACTGAGGATTCTAACTCTCTGGCTACCGAAAGCTCAAAGGCCATGTGTTCTGTGATATCCCCCCAAAGGACTAAAAGAGCTTCTAAAGTGTGTGACAGTGGGAAGAGTATTCAATCAAACAGAGATATTCCTCACAGTACACAAGGTAGTCTATCAGTAAATGTGTTAGCAGATGAGACATCAAAGTGTTTCAGAACTGTTCATTTGGAAAAGACTGATTCTGTTGAAGTGTCTTCCACTGGAAGTAATTCTAGTGCAGTGTGTATTAGCAAAACTAATACTGATGGTGTAGATCCCACCAATGCAAGTGAGATTGATTCTAGCAGTATCAGACCTACTTTGGGACAATCCAGCAGAAGTAGTGCAAAATGTTCACAAGCAGAAGCTACTCCTGCCGGGTGTTCTGGAGGGGTAACACCTTCTGCATCAGGTTCCAGTACTGAAACGAATGTCATTGTATTTTCTACAACACAAAATTCTGCGGTTCCTGCCAGAATAAAGACAAATCGTAATTCTGACATTGTGCAATCTACTTGTGACAATACACCTGGAGGTCCTTCTACAAACAACTTCTCTACTGTTTGTTTTTCAAACACCAGTCCAGGAAAAGTGTCTTCCAGTATCAACCAATCTGAAGCTGTAAATTCTCCTAAAAAATACATAAATTTGAGTGATCAGGGTGATTCCAGTAGTCGAACTTGCAAGTTTAAATTATTAGCCAAATTGGGAACAACACAGAAGCCAAAGAAAACCAAGTTAAAAGCAAATGTTGACATTTTCCTTGAAGATGCCAAAAGTATTGTTTCTCCTCAGGAAGATGTAGCATCGCTGTCTTTGGCCAGTGCTTCTCAAACTGTTCCAACAGCTGCTGGGAAAAGACCAAGAGGAAGACCCAGAAAAGTCAGTTCTCAAAGTAATACTCCAAATGATACCACAAAAAGTGCCAAAAGGGATTGCCTAAGTGATTCTTATATTTCACCAAGGGGTTCCCTAAATAATACCCCAAAAGGTGACCGAAGGTACGTCCCAAATGATCCTAGTAATACCTCAACCAATACCCCAAAAGGTGCCCAAAGATATTCTCAAAGTAGTTCCTTAAATGAACCTGCAAGTGACCCTGCAGATGTTAGGAAATGCACTAGGAATGACCAGCTTTCTGCAGCACCTTTAAATGTCAGTTCCACTGAATGTTCTGAATGTTCTGACACAGCACCATTATCAGAACAGGTAGCATCTGAAGGCGTTTCTTCACAAACTGTCCCAAATCCAATAAGTGGAGAGGTATCTGCAATGAGAAGACCAAGACGAAGACCTAGAAAAGTCAGTCCTCTGAAAGTGTCGCCAGGAGGTGCCCACGATGTTTGTCCTTGTAATCCAAAAAATGTTCTCCAGTTTGATCCACCAAATGTTTCCATGATTGATGTTTCAAAGGATCCCCTCTTTGATACCTCAAGGGTTTTTCCAAAACCCCCATCAAAGATTTCCACAAGAGATATTTCAAGAGTTTCCCCAAAAGATTCCCAAAGTGATCCTTCACATGAATATTCATTTGATCCTGCAAGTCATCATACAAGTGTGCCTCCAATTGATCCCCAAAGGGATCCTTCAGATGATCATCCATTTAATCCTGCCAGTGATTATACAAGTGTGTCTCCGAATGATCCCCAAAGGGATCCCCTAAGTGAATGTCCTGTTGATCTCCAAAGGGATCCCCTAAGGGAATGTCCTGTTGATTTCCAAAGGGATTCCCTAAGTGAATGTCCTGTTGATCTCCAAAGGGCTCCCCTAAGTGAATGTCCTGTTGATTTCCAAAGGGATCCTTCAAGTGAGTCCCCAGTTGATCTCTATAGAAATGTTCCAAATGTTCCTCAAAGTGTTTCCCCAAAAGATTTTTCAAGGGATCATCAAAGTGATTCCCCAAGTACTGAGATATGCCAAAGGAAAAATCAGATTTCTGTTGCTCTCTTAAAGCAAGATCTCAGCAAGGTTTGTTCTTTGGAAGAGGCAAAGTCAATTCATGAAAGAGAACTTTCTTTTCTTCAGCATTTAAGATTTAAGAAACCAGTATTACACCGCGTTGAAAAGTATGAACAGGACACAAGAACTGCGAACTTGTGCCCAATCCCTAGCAGTGAAACAGGCTTGGTTGGACATCCAAAGAATTCATTGAGTAGTGAAAACATGTCAGAGGTAGCCAGTCATGCAGTAACTTCAGGGAAGGACGGAAGGAGTAGTTTGATTGCAGGGTCTGTTGATAGTTTCTTGTGTGTCAGTCCTGCAGTGCCTCCTTTCAGTGATACCAAACTGAGTGAAAGTATGTCTTCACAGAAGGAAAGCAAGTTGGCAACCGTCTCTCAGCCAGTGACCATACCCAAAGAAGAAATCATCTCATTAGAGAAAACACCTGTGGTGCCTTTATACTATAAGGGCATATCTAAAAGGACCAGTCCAGAACTTCCGGTTTCAAATAAACCGGCCAAGTCAATAAAGTTCCAACAAAAAGAACCAGTTTCAAATGAAAAAGTATCTCAGTCAAGGACTAACTATAAAATTCCTTCTGATGAAAGCATATCAAATACTAATCAAAACATGCCTTTTTCAAAAGAAGAGAACAACACTGTGAAAGTCTGTGACACAGAGCCAGCTTCAAAAGAAGACAAGGCAAAGATGCTAAAGAAGAAAGAAAAGAACAATCTAAACAAGAGGGGTATTTCTGATGTGGCACAGGATTCAAGTTTACACAGCAGACAGCAAGCAACTTCTCAGGAAGTGCCATCATTTCAGGCAGAAATTGTGGAAACAAATTCTAGAAATTTGCAAGTATCCCAAGACTGCAGTTCAATGGATGTGGTGGCAAGTGCAAGTCCATCTATGACTATTCCTGTTATGACAAGCAGTGTAGGGGCTCCGTTGAAGGAATATCATGTGGAGAGAGAATGTGGCAATGAAGCCAAACCCTTTGATCATGGGCTAACACTATCAAAACAAGGTGCTAATCAAGTAACGACTTGTCTTGCAAGTGATAGTTTGAGGTCGGGTTTGAAAGGAGAGGGCATCGACAACACAAAGCAAGTCTACTTTGAAGAAATGAAAGATGTAGACTTGATGAGTGACGGTTTAGATCCTTCTTTAGAAAATAAGGTAGTAGACCAAAGGAAGATGGAAATTTCAGAGAAAAGTAATTCTATCTTAATTGATGACAGTTGTGATTCTATTTCACAAAGTGATGGCGTCGTCATCTGTTTGGATGTGGACGAGTGTGACTCTGCATCAGATCACACTCCTAGAAACTTAGCTCACGTCACTGCACACTCTGCTGATCTGTCACACTTGGACGGGGTTTCAAAAAATCCTGAAGGCCAAAAGAGTGATAAAGAAATGATTGCTTCACATGACATTAATGAAAATGTAGAATCCTTTAAGTCTCAATCAAGTCCTAATTTGGTGCATAATTTTTGTGAAAGCAATACTCTTTTGAGTGATGTTCACCAGAATGACTGGAAAAAGAGCTCAATTAAATTCAGTGATAATTTTGACAAGAATTTTTTTACGGAGCAAAGTGATAAATCAAGTGAGAGTAAATTAGTTGAAACATATAAGGAACATTGGTCAGATCTGCAGCAAACTGATGAAGCAGGTTATCCAGATGAAGACAGCTCTGAAACCTCCCCTGCTGACCTCCGTCTGGTGCTGGAACTGGATGAAGAACAATCAGACAGCAATGCCTATGAGGAAAGTCAAACTTACAGTGACAATACATCAAGCCAATGCATTGATAAAGCAGATGATAGTCAGTCAACAAGTGATGCTGTGCTTAAAATTGACACAAAAGAACACGCAACTTGTGAAGAGAAAAATGAAGACTGTTTACCCAAGGTTTCAACAGATCCTGGATGTTTTCATGACGAAAAGCCTAGATCAAGTGATTGTGAATTGCAGCCATCTTTCAATGGTCGGGACTTGCAGGTTGTGGATATTGAGAATGAGGAGAGAGTAAGTGAACAGGTGAATATCTGTTTAAGAGACACTGTTGACTATCAGAAAGCAGAGACAACATCCCACTGTGACAGTGAAATCTGCACTTTTGTCAAAGATGGTTTTTCATCTACTAGTTGTTCTACTGCCATTCCTGAAAGTTTGAAAATGAGTGATGAACTCGATGACTTTTTCGCACAATTTCGAGATGAAGCAGAATCACCTGTGAGTGAAATTTCAAGTGTCAGCAGTAACGCTGTCACACTACCCATGAAAAACATAGCACTTGGAAAAGGAAGTACATTAAGTGACTTAACACAAGAAGGAATAAGAATAATCAACGACCTTATTGATAGCATTCCTCAACTGAAGGATGAGGATCATCATACAACAGATTGCGGATCATCTGGCAAAAATGACCTTGATCCTGAGACAAGATGTTTTGATGAACCCAAAGAACCTTTTGAAATGAAATTTAAAGGGAGCAACACATCCATCCCAGTAAACATCAGCATTAAAAACCTCAACTTTAGTTCATGTTCTTTTGCACCGTTCACCCATGACAACCTTCAAACAAAAATAATTCTTTTTCGTCTATCACTGAGGCAAAAAATGAAAATTGGGAAACTCCGATTTTATCAAATTGGAAGTGACACATGGACACTTAGGTCAAAGAATGTGTTGAGCGTACAGACACAGAGTACCAGCAATACTGGTCTACCAGTTCCTGGGTCATCGCCTGACTTGACTGACTTTGGACTTGCAATAAGCAGGACATCAATGAAATATAAGCGAAAGAAAAAAAGGAAAACAAGCAATCATCCCAACAAGGTTGAGAGCAAGCTCACTGTAAACAAGCCAGTCCGAGTCAGGGAGAATATGGAGAATCTTTTCCGAGGTCTGCCTGAGTCTAAACTAGCGCAGGCAATCCTGAAGAAAGCAGCTGCTGAAGCAGAAGAGACAGATTACTGTCCTCCAATAAGGCCCTTTGAAGAAACAATCGGCTTGAAATCCACAAGTCCAAAAAGCAAAAAGTTGCCTATTAAAATGGGTTTCAGAAAAGTGAGTAATGACAGTAGCTCTGATGACATCATGAGGTCACCAATAGCAAATCTCTATGGACATTTGTCGAGAAAACAACAGAACTATGAGAAACCAAGAAGTAAACCTCTCTTTGGAAATACCTCTTTGTTTTCAGGACTAAGTATGAAGTTTGGAGAATTGCCACAAACTGTGAGTGAGGAATTGTCAAGAAGTCCAAGGAGTCCTGAAAAAAGAAAACTTGGGGTCCAGTTTTCACCAGTTCTTGAATCCGACTCTCCTTGCAAAAAAAGGAAGGGTAACACCTCCCCCAGTAGGGGCATCCTGAAACAGTCTATCAACGCAGTTCCTTCTGACAGTTTGTTTGGAGTACCACCAGGGACTCCTATACCACCTGATGTTCTCCAAGAGCATGATGTGTTTGGAGTGTCGCCAATAACACATTCAACGTCCCCTATGTCATTCGATAATGCCCTTCAGGAGCAATTTGTGTTTGGAACAGGTTCTGGTGCCTTTTATCAGCAACATGTGTTAGGATCGTCGCCAAAGACACCTGTGCCATCTGATGATTCCCTTCAAGATCAACACATGTTTGGAGGATCTCCAAGGTTACTTGAACCATCTGGTGATGCCTTCTATAAGCAACACATGTTTGGAGCGTCTCCAGGGGCGCCGGATCCATCTAATGATGTTTTTCATATCAATGTGGATTTGCCAAGCATGAATGATGGCCAACAAGATATCAATGCAAATTTGCCAAGTACATTTAATGACAGTCTTCATGACCTATCTGATCCTGGTGATCACCTTGACATTGACTCTAGTAAGCAAATACTAGAAGACTGCAGACATCAAAGCCCAGGCGCTTCAGAAAACAAACCATCACTAACAGAACATCCAGGTGAATCACCAGAGAATCGAGATATTTGTAAATTTAATGAGGAAGAACAAACACTTAAAGAATCTAAGAATGTTGCAGTATCTTTGGAAACTTCTTGTTCTGATGACCAAAATGAACTTAGGATCTCACGATCTGACGTGGATAGTGATGGTGGATCTGATGAAGAAGGCAGCCATGGCGGTCATGACAAAAATAGTACTGATGGAGCTGCTACTGACAATGATGTCAGTAGTAGTGATGAGGATGATAGTAGCACTCAGGAAAGTAGTGCGGATAGTACTGATGAGGATGAAAAGAATGAGACAAGCGACATTGAAAAGGCTCAAATCGAGGATGATGATCAAAGTGATGTATTATCTATATACGCTTCATCTAACGAATTTGAAATGGAACAACAGGAAGAACTGGAAGAAAATCCAGTTAGGTATGTAAAATTTAAAGTAAATTCTTTGTACATCTTTAGCATAAAGAATGCTAGGTTTTAGAATGATGTTGACATTATTCTCGACGTTTTAATGTCAGCTTCTTTGTACATGTGTTCATATGTTTGCTCCTTTATCAGGTGATGAAGGAGCAACGAAATTGACACCTAACAATTCTAAAATATGTTTTATTACTTCTAAATGTCCCTCAAAGAATTGATGTTGACATTCAAGGGAAATATGGTTACGACAAATCTTAGTTTAAATTTTATGTCACGACACAATTGTCGATTGTTAGTCATTGTCAGGCAACAAACTACGGCCCTGTACCTCAAAGCGATCTTAGGCTAAGTTGATCGAAAGTGCTCAAATATAACATTGGCTTATGACTGTCGTAGCGCAGAGATCGCTTTGGAACCAGTGCCATTCGGCACCGGTTCCAAATCGATTTCTCTGCTCTACTACAGTCATAAGCTTATGATAAGAAACAACTCTACAGGACATTGTTTCAAAAATCACTTACGATCAACTTAGCCTACGATCGCTTTGAGGAACGGGGCCCTGATTAATTCTCCCTTTTATTCTAATTTTTTTATTAGTCAGAAGAAAACTGGATCAAAGTATGATAGTAATAAAATTATTTTTATGTGGATTCAATGTTGCCAATTGTTCTGCTTTCTTTGTTGCAGCAATGAAAAATCGACTCCAGAGGATAAGTCGGATAATGAACTCGAGTTACCAGCCCAAATTCAATCTCAAGCTGAGAACAGTCCAGCATCCAATGACTCTCATGACAAAAGACCTGATGGAGGTCAATATGAAAACAAGGCAGCCAATCAGGATATACTTCAAGAGGAAGACATGGATATCAGTGAGAGCGGCAGCATTCAGTCCGACTCTACAGCCAAGACTCAGAGAGAGTTGGAGGTTAGTAGTATTGGTTTCCTTGGTAATAACCCTTAAAGTGCTGAACATGGGTTAGACCAAAAAAGTAAATGTGCTGGTTATGATTGCATTTCTTCAAAATTTAGAGTAGTTAGGACTTTATATATTTTAAAAAAATACTTTGGACCTGAATTAAATTTAATAAAATGAAAATTGTTTTCAATAGTAGTTGTAGATGATATAATGTAAGTATTTTCATGATAATAAATTTAGGATCTGCACCTATTTTCTCAACAAGTTCAGATAATCAGAATTTTTTTAGTAGGATTTAAATCTGACCACCTGGCACCATCAGCTGTTGAAAACTTACCCAATAGGAGCTCTTCGAAACCAATTACCACATGATTGGTTTATAAACAGTATTTAGATTGGAATTTTGACGCTGAAATAAAAAAAAGTTAAGGTTAAAGCCGACTTTCACAGAAGATAATGCTTGAATATGATGAACTTTATGATAACACAATAGAGATATTGTCAAGTTTTGTTGTAACATTGTTTGCTTGGATATAATTTCTTGCATTGCTTTCATTGGTTCCAATTATATGTGTTAATACCTTTGATATCGGGAACGGTTACACTTTGGCAAGATTCTCTACATAACTTTTAACCCTTAAAGTGCTAATTGAGTGAAACTGACAGCCATGGCTGCTGAAAGTCCATAGTGTTCAGATAATTTGTCTGAAAGAGCTTTTACAAAAACTTTTTAATCTTTTAAACAGTTTCATGAATATGGAATTACTATAACTTTTAAACATGGACATGTTCATTTTTGTGTGCGAGTCGGTCCCGGACAAGTAGAGCCTACTTTAACTATACAACTTGGACAAGTAGAGTTTAGCTGCGGACAAGTAGATTTTGCCTGATTAGTTGTTTGTGGACCAATGATATTTCCACACCCCTGAGTTTACTACAGAATACAACAGCTTGTAAGTAAAGACCAAGAGTATTAACAAAATTAAAAGATTGGTAAAGAATTTAACCCTTAAAGTGTTGAGCCCAATGTTTTTTATTCTTAAAATTCTGTCCAAAATAAACTGTTTAAAACCTGTCCAGTGGTAGTTTGTTTAAAAGAGCTCCTTCAGAATTAAAAGAAAACCAGTTCAAACTAATTTCCTACAGGAGCTCTTTTAACAAATTACCACAGGACAGGTTTTTAACAGCACAAGGTGCTCACAGTTTAAAAATCTACTTAACCCTATTCAGCACTGTGAGGGTTCAGGGATAATATAAAAGTCTTGTTTTCTTGCAAAAGTAGGTGTTTAATTATTAACAATTTGCAAGAAATTCTTTCTAAACCCGTTGTAAAAATATATGTGTATATTAAACTTTTGCAATTTAATTTTAGAATATAGTTTGCCAAAGAATTGGTACACCATTCCCTATCTGCTTCAAGTGGCAACAAGGAAGATGTAACTTTGGCAAGAGCTGTTCGTATGCACACCGGACACCTACAATGGTAAAGTATCAAAAGGACTTCACCCTCGTGTAACTTTCAGAGTAGTGCACCCCTGTTTAACCCTTAGAATACTGCACCCTCATGTAACCCTCAGAGTACTGATTTACGGTCATTTGGTCACTTGGGTTGAAATGCTTATTACTTAAGTCCAGTAATTTTTCATTGTTTATTGCCTGAAAGGTCAAGGTCACTCGGGGTCAAGGACACCCCTAAGACTAAATGTTAAAACTTAAACTATTTAACTCTTTTACTAATAGTAGATGATTTGTGAAATATTTTTTTTTACTACAAATTTCAGGAAGACTACCGACTGAAGGCAGAGCAAGATTTTGGAAAACTGTCGTCGGATAAACGGTAAGTACTGATGTCTAGTCTTTGTATTAATATTTGTATGAGATTAGTTTTGTGGTAGAATAAATACATTTAATGCTTCAGGATGTTTTTAAATATATTCATTTTCATGACAAGTTTGCCTTAGTCTCATTTCAAGAACATAAAAAAAATATAGGTGATATAGATGACTCTCTTTTTAAAAAGTATTTCATTACTTTATACTTTCATTATATCCATATTTTTTAAAGATAGTTTGTGCAATCCGGATTATAAAATTAGTTTGCTGTATCTGGTGTTTCGTTATATCTGTCTTCGTTATAAATCTGAACTACTCTAACAAGTTTAAAACTGTTGTTTAGTAACAAGCTGTGTAGATCAGGGTCTAAGTTTAGTCAAGACATATGATGTTTTTTTAGAATTTTTATTGTACATATAGTTACGGTAACAGTATTTGAAAAAGTTTTAGAAGTTTTGTTAGTGTCACTACAGTGTTCAAGATGAGTAGTTTTTCATTTTATTAACCCTTACAGTGCAGAATAGGTTTAAGTAGATTTTAAAACTGTAACCACCTTGTTCTGTTAAAAACCTGTCCTGTGGTAATTTGTTTAAAAGAGCTCCTG
>JAULCD010065927.1:0-11966 GCA_032361085.1 Calliostoma canaliculatum | reverse complement strand
TCCAAGTCCAACATAGCACCAATATTGCCCAGAGCCGTCCGGGCATGCGCCGCCTCATTTCGCCGATCCCTAGCACCATGCAAAACCGTCCGGGCGTCCGCCACTGGCGGGCGCAGCTTCAAAACAATGCCGCACGTTGAGTGTTAAGAATGATCAATACATACATGTTTGTTCATATGTGTACATTTTATGAATAAAAACAAATTCAAAACTCAATTGTCGTCATTATGTTTTCTAAAAACTTGCAAACTTTACAACAGCAACAAACATCGCCTCCCAACTTTTGCATGTCGTATATCAGTAAAAAGCTTGCAGTCTATCGCACCCTCTGTGAAAAAAGTTTTATTTTTAGTTTCAATATGCTTGTACAAAATGTAAATCCAAATAACAGTTTTTTCAGGTAATGCCAAACTCGGTGGCTTTGATACTTGATGCGCCAGAATGGCCACCCAAAACCTGAAAATAGAGAAACTTAGTGAAAGCTTTTTTCAGCATATAATAAAGATTTTTTAAACAATTTTTTTTTACAAGATACAGGTAATGTAATGGGTGTGGAATGACAGGTAATTTTTCTATGGGGAAACAATTTGTTAATAGAATTTATTTTTTGACGCAAAATATTTTTGAAATACAAAATCCAATTTTGGGAGAATTTTTTTATCCCATTCAGCAATGTGTTGGCAACAATACTGCAAAATTTCGTAAAATTTGGTTTGTGAATAGCCAAGATCTTTGTTCACTTTGCTTTAGAAACGTCACTTTGAGAAAATAGGGAAAACATCTTTCACAAGATCAAACTTTTTTATGAATTCACATCACATATTATATTATGCAAGATGTAAAACTTTATAACCAATGACATTGCTTCGGCAGAACTTTTTTATAATCTAATTAAATTCTTTAAAACATTAGGAGAAAACAGTTTTGTCACCGTTAAAAAAATTCTTTGCAAATTTTCAATTTGTGTTGTTCAATATGCTAAATATGGAACGGTGATCATTGCATTTTGGGCAATGATGCCAATTGTAGAATTTTTTTTTAATAAGTAGGCATTGAGAAAACCTGAATAAATCCTTACACACATGTGCACCAAATGAAAGCAAAGACAGCAAGCTTTCTGTTGATAGATGACATGCAAAGGTGAGGCGTTATGCTATGTATGTTGTTATATTATAAAGTTTGCAAGTTTAGATAACATAATTTACGACAATCAATTTTTAAATTTGTGTTTATTCATAAAATGTACACCTGAACAAATAACACATTGTACTGTGTAGCGTATGCATTGATAGTTTTTAAAATATCAAAAACTCAATAGTGACATCTCAAAGCAAAAATTTTTTGGGTACTGTATCTTGCCTTAACCTTTAAGTCAGACTTGTTTCCTACTTGGTTTATGGATTTATCCATAAAAAAATTGGGTTGGGTGGTCGTAAAACAATAGGATGACTCTAAGTATTTTATTATCCCCTGTTATGAAGTTGACGGGAGATAGAGGTTTAACCTCTATTTATCCGTCTGTCCGTCCATCTGTCCGTCCATGTGTCCGTCCATCCTTCCGAGGTAACAATTTTCTCAAAATCTGTTACAGATAGGAAAGCCAAATTTGGTATGTGGCTTTAGGACATGAATACCTGGATAAAGTTTGAATATTTAAATCGTTTTATGATCTTTTATGGAGTTATGACCCTTGTTATGTTTTTTTTTTAATTTGATACATTTTTCTCCAATGAGGGACAAAACAAAACTTCCTATCAAATTTAGATAGATTCTCCAGTATTCAAACAAGATGATGATGACATTAGGCTAAGTGTGAAGACAAGAAATCATGTGGTTATTTAATTAATAAATGTATAGAGGTATTATTCAGGTAAGTATAAATTATAATTTTACACAAAAAATTCAATTCATGGAATTAACTGATGTGATGAATGTTAAAGATATCAAATAATCAACCCACATCTGGCATGTCTGGTATAAGGCACCATTGCTGGAAATTTGCTTGTCTTGTATAGACAAGCAGGAAGAGATTTGCCTAAAATATGGTACTGCTCGGCCAAGATGGGAATGCATGTATGTCTTCAATATTGAGATTTGGATCAGCACAGTATGACACATTTTGTGCGGTATCAACTATCTTCAGTGCAATATCAGCCCAATAAAAAAGCACACAAGTGAAAGTGTTGCTAAAACTTCTGACCACTGCATGCCGTCCTGTGAACTAACAAACTCCTGACCACTGCATGCCGTCCTGTGAACTCGCAAACTCCTGACCACTGCATGCGGTCCTGTAAACTCGCAAACTCCTGACCACTGCTGGCCGTCCTGTGAACTCGCAAACTCCTGACCACTGCATGCCGTCCTGTGAATTTGCAAACTCCTGACCACTGCATGCCGTCCTGTGAACTCGCAAACTCCTGACCACTACTGCATGCCGTCCTGTGAACTCGCAAACTCCTGACCACTGCTGGCCGTCCTGTGAACTCTCAAACTCCTGACTACTGCATGCCGTCTTGTGAACTCGCAAACTCCTGACCACTGAATGCCGTCCTGTAAACTCTCAAACAGATCCAACGAAATGGTGTACACAACTCTTCAGCAAGGGTCTTTGTAAGATTCATTGCTTGCATTGCACACACACACATAATATGAAAGTTATTTAGTAACTTGTCTACAGTATTACATAATTGATTTATCTGAAAGAAATAGTGATGCATGTTTGCTTCTGACAGGGAAGACTGATATCTGTTTATGTATATGTATGTCATGTGTATTTGTCTATATGCCTAAAAATAAAAAATATCTCCATTACATTTCAATGCATACCCTGGACACATTCGTAATGTATCTACCAGTAATCATTTATGTGCCACTAAAAATAACTGTTCAGTCAAATGACAGGGCTTTGTTTTTAAAATTTGAAAAGGGCATGTTGAATGTTTATTGAGAACAAACTTGTTTAAGATAACTATTTTGCAAAAGATTTTCTGTGCTGAGCATTTCATTTGATGATAGTTACAATGATGCAACTGGATTATCTAGGATGTTATTGAACCGATTGAGAAATGTATATTTGTAGTGATGGTTGTATGGAGGACAGCTATGAAACAAGTGACATCACACAAGCTCTTAACGACAGTCGACCCCAAGTGCCACCAGACTCTCCCGGTGATATCACTGTTGATAGTGTACGAGAAATAGTGTAAGTATACTATAAATCATGAAATTAATGGGGAAAACTGCAACCGCCTTGAGCTCACATTAATTTTATATCACATTTTTGTCTGACTTTGTTACCCTATTAGTTTCATGTGATATCCATCATTTTGTGAATACAGTCGTGTCTTGCTTATCCAGGTACTTATGTTTTTATTGAAATCCCAGCCGGTACAGTGAACCACCAGCATGCAAATTTACCGGTACATGAGGAAACTAGTCGGTAAAATTTCAGTAATTACCAGTTAATGGAATCACTGAAAAGCCCCCAAAAGACTCACAACTAAAAGAAACTGCCACTAAAATAAAAAGAAAAGAAACCCCAGAATTAATTTACAACTTAAAAAATGACTCCTGCAAAATATTCTGTTCAACTATTACATTTAAAACAAAACCCAAACATGTATAGAATTTCATCAATAAAATGAGTGGAAAAAATATAAAAAGGACAGTACCCCACTTAAAACAATCAAATAGCCCTAAGGAAACGCCCTGAACAACTAGCAAAACATTTTGCCTCTGTTAGTCAAAATCAAAATTACATTCAAGAATTTAGGGAACATAATTAAAAAAAATCCCAATAACTCACTCAACCACCACAAACAGAACTAACCTACAATACTTCAATCACAGAAGATGAACAACAAAATACTATGGGGGAAAAAAAAGGAACTGCCACAGGTTTAGATTATATTAGTTATAAAATGATACAGCAATTACTTAAAACAATGCCTCAAAGAATTAACAGATCTATTCAATACAATATGGAAAAAGGGCGATTGCCAGAAACCTGGAAAACTGCATTAATTATACCCATACCCAAACCAGGAAAAGACTCCACAATAGCAGAGGCTTATAGACCCATTTCCCTAAAATCAAGTTTATGTAAAACTATGGAGGCCATAATAACCAACAGATTACATCATAAAAATTGGCGTCCCATAACTCTTCTCAATGTTGATCATAAAATTGCGTCGGGTGTCATTGCACAAGGAGTTAAAAAGGTATTACCTGATATCATAAATGAACACAAACAGGCTTTCTTAAAGGTAGATTCATTGGAGACAATACGAGAATACTCTATGACTTAATGAGAACATCGCGAAGATAAGCAAATTCCCAGATTACTTGTAACCGTTGACTTTGAAAAAGCTTATGATACTGTAGAATGGGATTTCATTGACAAGGCTTTTGATACTTTTAATTTCGGCTTATCATTGAGGACATGGATAAAAGATTTTATTAATAAAACTGTTAGCGCAGTTATTAATTCAGGCCATATCTCTAATTTCTTTCCCCTACAAAGAGGTTGTCGTTAAGGCGACCCTCTGTCGCCCTATTTATTTATAATCCTAGCTATTGTGATCAAACAAAACCCATCTTTCCAAGGGATTAATGTTAATAATAACCATTAAGTTAGCTTTCAATATGCTGATGACGCAAATTACACCCAAGATGGTTCAGAAAAGAGCTTGTCAGAACTAATAATAACTCTGTAATGCTACATGTTCTGGTTTAAAGATCAACTGTTAAAAAAATAAGGCAATCTGGATAGGATCTAAGAAGAATACAAACGAACAGCTCTGCCCATATATTCCTTTACGTTGGTCCAAAGATCTTTTCAAGATCTTGGGCATAACATGTTCAATACATATTCACAAAATGGTCAAATTGAATTTTGAAAAACAATTATCTAAAGTTCGTAAGATACTATTTTTTTGGAGACAAAGATTTCTTACACTAAGAGGCAGAATCACGATTATAAAGTAGGAAATATTGCCACTCTTTACGCATTTATTCTCGGCCCTTCCTGATCCTAATAAGATATTTTTTAAACAACTCAATTCTCTTTTGTATAACTTTATATGGTCTGGAGGGCGGGAAAAGATTAAATGTAATATGTTAACAAATGAATATACCGAAGGAGGTTTGAAAATAATAGACATTGCTGCTTTCTGTAAATACATGAAAATTAAATGGGTACAGAAAATGCTCACTTCAAGTGGTATTTGGCAATGTTTAGTAAAGTCAATTATATTTCCTTGTGGTGTAATAAATAAATTTACCTTTTAAAGACAAAAAAATTCCCAAAATTGCCAAAAATATACGTTCTTGATTTTGAAAAGATGTTTCACTAAGCTTTTGCTCTATGACAAAAGATTGTTCTGAAATAAATCAATTCCTGTCACTTTCATCGTTTAATTTTATACCATTAAAGCAGATGAAGGAATTCGTAATAGGTATAATAATGGACTGACCTCTATAGGTCATTTGTTTAAACCAACTGGTATACTTAAATCCTTTGCAGAAGTAAAGAATGAATTCTCACTCAGTGGTACTTTTTTTCTTTATTTTAAATTAATAAAATGCATTCCTACAATGTGGAAATGCCTCATAAAAGGGGAATTAATTTTACAACTTAATGTGATCGTCTCTCAGCCTTGGATAAGTGTAAGTTCGTGTATGGTCTATTGCAAGTTAAAAATAATACTAACTTGGACAGACTTTGCTCAAAGTGGGAAGGAAAGTTAGGTACCCACGTGACATGAATATTCATCCTCGTGCTTTCACATGATTCAACGGTGTACAATTAATAAAACTCGTAATTTACAATTTAAACTTTTACATAGATCCATAATTACAAAATCGTTTTTGAAAAAAATTGGTAAAAGTAACGATGATATTTGCACCTTCTGTAACACTGAAATTGAAACTCTTGAGCTTGTTCTTTACGTGTATTAAAGTTTAAAAAATGAATTGATGAATTCACAAAATGGTATAAGTTATCTTCTGTCGTTGATATTTGCCTGAATGATACGTCTTTCAAACTGGGCCACTCGGACCATGGTATATTGCTAAATCATCTAGGTACAGTAATAAAACCATACAGATGCAAATGTACCGTGACACCTTTACAATTTCAAATTATGCTAAACTCAATTAAACATGTCTTTGCCATTGAAAAATATATTAACTCTAATGACCAGTCTGTTCAGAAGAAATGGACATTAATATTTTGCGAATAAATGTGTACATACAAAAACGCACATTATTGTATTTATTTCTACTCCAATATTCTATATCTCATTATCACTAAGCACTCTCTCTCTCTCTCCATTCCTTCTTCTCTCTATTTTATTACATTATTTGTATTTAACCAACTATAAATTTCATATTTGTTTCTTTTTTTCTTCCCAATCTTCTTACGATCTCACGTTCAACTTGTTATTATTTGGAATGGCCCCAGTACCCACTAGCCGCGTGGGCATGTAGGGGCTGACTGTAAATTGTGGCTACATTTCGTTAATAAAACATATTGGGTAAAAAAACTACTTTTTATTAAAAAAAAAACAGATTACATCATCATTTAGAAACAGAATGTAAACTAAATAATACACAAACTGGTTTCAGGAAAGGAGAATCCACAGTAGACACTATAACAAACCTGCAAAAGTCTGTAAGGACAGCTGACAATTTCAAACAATACACACTGACGGTCTTCCTAGACTTTTCAAAAGCATTTGTCTGGCATTAAGGCCTATTGCATAAACTGAGCAATAAAGGTATAAAAGGAAACATGCTAAACTTTATAAACTCATTCTTATCAAACAGAAACATAAAAGTAAAAATCAGCAATAACTTATCCAATCCATACCACTCACAAAATGGAACACCGCAAGAAGCATCATTTCACCCCTCAATATAATGGTTCACGCCCTATTCAATGATATATTTTTTTAAAAACATATATAAATCTTAATACGTCGATGATGGAGCAATTTGGAAGTGTGGGGAAAAACCCTACCAAAAATAGACAAATAACTGGGATTTAGACTTTCACCCGAAAAAACTATAGCAGTTCTTTTCGAAACTAAATCCAAAAACTTTCCCACAATTAACAATAAATAACACACCATTCACAGCAGCTAACTCAGCAGTATGTACTCCTACTACTGACTCCTACCGAATAAACCTTAATTCCCAGAAACATGGACTTTGTTCACTTTGTGGCAATTATTGATTTGTGTGAGCTTTTTAAGCGGATCACTTTTGACCACATGATTGGCCTTTACAGTGTAGTTGTTTGAGTGTTGTCTTGTTGTCCCCAGCCCAGTAGGATTTTATGTTGGGGTATTGTAAGAAGTGTTTAGCATGTTCTAAAACGAATTATTCGAGGGAAAATTCAACAATTACGATGTCCCTGACTACCAGTACAGCTCGTCAAGCAGTGAGGAGGAAGACACTCACCTCAATTCGACGGCAACAGAGGAAGACTTGTTAGGACAACTAGATACGGGGACAACAGATGGGGACTTTTCTGGTTTTGAAGATCAGGGTTATGTGGAACTTCCATACAACTTTGACAATGTTGACTTGAGCCAATGGGAAGAAGGTCCCAGACAGCGACACTTGCTCACATTTACTGCTAGAACAGGCTTGAGGCGTTATGGCGACTTTCCCGAAGCCAACGCCCAACCTCACCACTTCTTCAACCTTTTCTTTGACGATACCCATTATGACACAATGGCCAGAGAAATGAATAGCTATGCTGAGAAGTTTTTGCCCCATGGTAACTTGAAACTAAATTCACGTTATCATAGATGGACCCCCACAAACAAATCAGAAATAATAGTGTTCATTGCGTTGACCATTGCAATGGGTCTCATTATACAAAAGGACATTAGGTCTTATTGGTCTAATGAAGATGTTACAGCTACAGTTTTTCCCGGCAACGCTGTCGAGGGATGGGTTCTGGCTTCTCATTAATTTCTTTCACCTGGCTGACAAGATCGATACAGTGCCAATAAATCATGAAAATTACAACATTGAATAAAATGGGCTGGTTTATCAGAATGTTATCCATCGTTTTAGAAAACTGTACACACCCAAACAGTTCATCTCTATTGACGAGGGTACAGTGCCTGGGCAAGACAACCTTAGATTTCGTGTGTACATTAGGGACAAGCCAAAACGATATGGCATGAAGGCTTACATGTTGTGTGACTCAACAAATGGCTATTGTTGTGAGTTTAAACTCTACACAGACATGTCCGACGACAAGGCCAGTGAGGGCGGCATCATCTACGACATAGTCATGAAGCTTATGAAAGACTACATTGTTTATAGACAATTTCTACTCGTCTCCCTATCTGTACACAAATTTGTGAAGGTGTGGCACTGGCGCAACAGGAACAATGAGAATAAATAAAAAAGGCTGCCCGCCAGAAATGAAGGATATAAAGTTGAAGAAAGGAGAGACTTTCACAATGCACAATCAGAACTTACTTGTTACAAAGTATCACGATAGAAAAACAGTATATTTCAGCACAGTGAAAAAAGAATAGTTTCAGCCTACTGGGAAGAAATGTCGAATTACCGACGACCCCCATCAAGAAACCAAGTGTTGTGATTGCATATGACAAATATATGTGTGGGGTGGACAGAACTGACCAAATACTGTCCTACACCAAGACATTGCCTACACCTACATTGCCAAGACAATGAAATGATGGAAACGTCTCTTTTTCCACTTGGTGAACTTAGCAATGGTAAACTCGTACATCTTGTACAAAGAAGTGACTGGAACTAAGAACATGTTACAGCGAGTGTTCAGAAACAAAGTCGTTTCTTCAATTCCCGCCCTGGACAGTGCCGCTGCAACAGCGACAACAACGCTGTTTGTCTTCAAGGCAGACACTTTCCTGTGAAGTAAAAGGCCACTGGTGTAAAGAAAAATGTGACCAGAACCTGTAGTGTCTGTTTTCCAGCTGAAAGAAAACAAAGTCAGGGACTCACTAATCCACAAAATCCACGAGCAAAGAGACAAACGATTTGGGTATGAGTCTTCATATGAATGTGACTATTGTAAAACGGCTTTGTGTGTAGACCCATGCTTCAAGCTGTACCACACTGTGCAGGAATAGGGAAAAAAATACATAAAACACACTGACGACTGGTATACGAGGCTTCCTGCACTGCTTGATAAACTCCACGGCGCCGCCCGAGTGCTGCCCGGGGCTGAGAGTGTTGCAGAGCTGTAAACTTTATTGATATTAAATGTGGGTTTGTATGGAAGATAATGATGGAAAAACATGTGAAAACCTCGTGTCAAAGTAAAAACAATAATAAAAAAAAAGTTGGGTTGGGTTTTTTTATAAAAAAATGTTTAAAAACGAGTTTGAAACAGTTACTTTAAAAACGCTAAAAATGCCTGTAATGACACTGATTATGCTGGATTTGCGCCAGCACATGACTGTTCAAAATAACTTTGTTTTAGTCAATCATCATACGTACTAAATGCTATTGTTTATCGCTTGCGATAACTTACGAATCATGTATTATAAAAATAAAAAATGATACCTGCAAGACCGACTTGACTTATCTGCCCCTGGCCCAACGGCACTGTTTATTTATCCGCGTGTGTGTGCACACTCGTTTTTGCCTGCTTGCAGGCTTTGATTGATTTTCAAGGCTTTTTGGTAATGTCTTTACATTCTTAAGTTACTTACGTTTCATAATATCGCATCTGGACTGGATATCCATTCTCAGTAAGAGAATTTTGTGAATTTATAACCCCCGCTGATTCGCACGTGTTGAACTGTACTCAGCTGTCATCGGCTGCACTTGGTTGACAGACCAAAGATGGCTACGCGGCATACGTGCTCTGACTGTGGGCATACCATGTCCATGGCTAACCCCCACTGGCATTGTCCGGATTGTTTGCTTACAATTGGGTTTCAGGATTGTTCCTTAACGATAAAATGTTCAGATTGTGATAGATGTCACATATGGTTGTTGTTGTTTTTTTTCTTTTTTTAAAAAAAAAATCGGACGAGCATTATAAATTGAAAAAAATTGAATGTTGACGTTGCTACCGATGTTCTCACTGTCACCATTCCCAGGGAAGACGAGACTGACTTCGATGTCGACGAATCGACATCTTCTCGACCCCATCGTTCCTCGTCGGCTGTGATTAAGCCCGATCACACATCGAGAAAATCACGGCCACTCATTTCACCAATCAGAGTGTCTGTTGATAATTCCACTGGCTCTACCTCACGACCTGCTCCCCCTCCGAGGTCCGTGATTGCTGCGCCCCCGCGTACGCCCTCGCCTGTGGTTACGATGGCTCCTTCTGTGTCGGACAAGTCCGGTCGCTCTCGTTCGACGTTCGTCTCACGATCGTTTGATCGACATTCCCATGGCAGGTCTTTTTCACGTCCGAGATAAGATCTCGTTTCGAGCCGTACTTTACGCACGCGCTCTCACAAGGGCTTTAGAGACCGTTTGAGGTCTCGTTCGTCGAGTTCCCGGCATCATCGACGCTTTGTACGTGGTCGATCTCGATCACGATCCTACTCGAGCTCTTGTACTCGATCCTACTGTTTCTTCCACACGATGAAACTTCTACTATTTGGAGATTTTTTTGTAGGACCACTACAACAGCACGCTGTTACTGTGAACTCGTCGGGAACGAGTTCGATTCCCGATCCTTTCTACCTACATTGTTAACGAAGGTTCCTTTATTTTGTACAGTTCTGGCGAACTTTGCACAGTTTTTGGGCTATCCGAAAGGGCGAGGTAGTTGCCTTCGTGGCACACTACTTCATTACTACAACCTAGTACCGCCCTACGGGCTCAGACTTTTTCAAGTAGGGGAATACTCGTCCCCGGTCGCTCTCCCACCTCTTGTTTTCCTGACAGAGTGGTATCTAGCGACGGTACATTTTTCACGTTCATGACCGTTCACCTTTGGGTTCTGATAGTCGCTTCTTTGCGACTCGGCTCTACAATCGACACACTAATTTTGTGTCTCTACTCCCGGACCCTCGAACGTGGGGGGGCTCGATGCTCGGGCCCATGGTGATGCTCACCGTGGTTTGAGATTTGTTTTCTTAGCAAAAAATCAATTGCCCGGTCAGTCCGACCGGGAATTTCACATCTCACCACTTTCCTCAATTTTCTGGCCCACCTGACATTGGAGTTTTGTCATGTTGTCCATTACGAGCCCTGCGTCTTTATATTCAGCGCTCGGAAGATTATCGTCGCACACAACGAAGATTATTAATTCCGTTGTCTAAAACATCCACATCGGAAGTTTCACGCACGACAGTGTCACATTGGCTTCGAACTACGATATTACGAGTTTACTAAGCCAAGGGTATACCACCTCCGGCGTCAGCGCACCCCCTTGAAGTGAGGACTCTCGCTTCTACCCTTGCTCTACACCGACATTGTTCGGTTGTCTCGATTATGGGGGGTTGCTTCTGGCGACTGTCTTTGCGTCCCATTATCTCCGTGAATCATCGACAGAAGACGTGACGGGTCTCTAAACTGTCAGTTTGGACCTTTAGTTGTTGCACAACAGCTAACACAATCCCGTCCGCGTTAAACATGTACTGATTGTACATGTACGAAACGCTGTTTGTCATTGCAATGCCTTGGCTTGGTTATACAGAATAAATCATTGAACGTTTACCGTCTCGTGTTTTATTTCTGTTAAGTGTTTTCCTCTTTTTAATTACTGGAGATTAATTAAAATTGAGTGAATTTTATTTCTGCTTCGATATCTTGGTCGATCCAATGCTCTATCGTTGTATTGAATTCTCACACTTATAACCGTTCTCCCCTCCTCTCTCGCCTGTCAATCATGACAGCTTATTGGAGCGGTGTACTTGATTTGCTTTGATTACTATTACGGCGTGTCTCGTCGTCGACAGCTTGGCTGTCTAGTACTGGCTGGTACTTCG
>JAULCD010065816.1:0-11969 GCA_032361085.1 Calliostoma canaliculatum | reverse complement strand
TGATTTATTGGGCTATTAGTTTGCCGCAAACAGTTTTGTCTTCAGAACATGCACAGTCAATAGCCATTGTTGAAACACAACTATCCGAAAAAGTGACTATTCTATCACGGGACGGGACTCAACTACGCAAAGTGATGGAATAGTCACTTTTTCAGATAGTGTGATCCTAAATATAGCATATAGTTGTGTTTGTCACTATCTAAATGGCATAAAAATTCAAGATTCTTAATTGTCTGCCATTAATTTTTTAAAATTGCTGTGTAATATTAGTACAAAACTATTAGTAAATAACAGAAGACTGGGTATTGTACAAAACCATGAGTACAGGGCAGAGCCTTGGCTGGTGTAGATAACAATAAGTATTATATAAAGTAATAGATTTTCTTTGAGTACAGTACAAAACAACAATATAAGACAGGGGCCTGTTCCTCTAAGCAATCATAATTTAAGGTAATATTGATCCTAGTCAAAATCTTTATGACCGTTGAACACTTGCATTGAACTAAACACACATAGGGAATGAGTAAGGTCTTTTTAAACAAAGTTCTCATAAGGCTGAGGTGTCTAAACATTCATCTTAGCACACTCATTATAAGAGTGCTAAAAGGAAAGTTAAGATATCTTAGTCTTATGATAGCTTCGTGGAACGGGTGCCAGAACTAAAAGTAAAGTACAGAACTATAATTATTGTACAGAACTGAACATAGATCTTGGCCTCGTTCTGCAAAATGATCTTAGGCTAAGTTGATTGTGCTAAAATATAACATTAGCTTATGACTGTTGTAGTGCTGAGATCTCTATGTAACCGGTACGTGCCATGCCGCACCGGTTCCAAAACAATTTTTGCACTACAACAGTTTAAGCCTATGATAAAAAACAACTTCACAGGACATTGTTTCAAAAATCGCTTACGATCATCTCAACACTAAGATCGCTTTGAGGCACAGGTTTTAGAACTAGGAGTTCAGTACACAACCATAAGTATGGTACAGAACTGAGTACAAAACAGACGTTTCTAGGCATATGCTTGCTCCTTCATCAGGTGAATGAATCGTGAACTTACAAACAAACCAGAAGTTGACATCAATCACTTGATGAAGGAGCAAGCAAAATTATGCCCTGAAACGTCATGAACTTACGAACAAACCAGAAGTTGACATCCAAGAAATCTTAAACTATGTACCACCACTTCTAAATGTCCCTAAAAGAATTATTTCAATTTGTTTTATCCTTACTCACCGGCTGATTGTGCAGACTCTGGGTCTTGTTTCTTTTCTTCTTTCCCACCTTCTTTCTCTTCTGATTTTTTCTCTGTTTCTTCTTTTGCCACATTTTCAGATTTAACATCTTTTGCCTCTTCCGCCTCTTCGGGTTTATTTTTCTCAACTTGTTCTTCCTTTGTTTTACTTTCTTCATCTTTCTTACCTTCCTCGTCTTTCTTACCTTCCTTGTCTTTCTTGCTTTCGTCTTCTTTTTTACTTTCTTCTTCTTTTTTACTATCTTCATCTTTCTTACCTTCTTCATCTTTCTTATTTTCTTCATCTTTCTTTGTTTCTTTCTCTGTTTCTTTCTCTGTTTTACTTTCTTCAGCTTTCTCTGTTTCTTTCTCTGTTTTACTTTCTTCAGCTTTCTTGGTTTCTTCTTCGGTTCTACTCTCTTCAGCTTTCTTCGTTTCTTCCTCGGTTTTACTTTCCTCAGCTTTCTTACTTTCTTCCTCTGTTTTACTTTCTTCAGCTTTCTTAGTTTCTTTCTCTGTTTTACTTTCTTCCTCTTTATTGTCTCCTTCCTTGGTTTCTTTTGTTTTTTCACCCTCTGTTGTTTCATCCTCGGGTTTATCACTGCTTCCTGTCTCTCCTTTTTCAACAGACTGTTCAGAGTTTTCCTCACTTTTTACCTTTGTTACTTCATCAGTAGTTTCCTCTACAAAAAAAATAGATCATACTTCTTCATCACTGAGCCAATAGATTTTGTTAACAAAAGCCAAATTTGGTAAACTTGACAACTTTTTTTTAGTAATTCTATGATTGGTCTTTGTAAACTGAACCCATTGACATTTTCTGAAAAAAGTGAATATTCTATCACTTTGAGTGTTTGAGTCTAGAGCAGGGTTCGAACCCACACCCTCAAAGTCAATACCAAATCACCAGCACTTAGCATCTCAACACCTTAACCATTCGGCCATGGGGACTTCGCTGAAGTCCCCATGGTCGAATGGTTAAGGTGTTGGGATGCTCAGTGCTAAATTCTCCTTGGCCAAGTTATTTTTTCATGAAATACGAACTTGAGTTTCTGAAATCATCATCATGAATGTGAAATGAGGACGCATAAGAAGCACTGAGTTAAAAGGGTTTATACCAAAATTTTTGCAAACTGAACACTTCTTAAAAGACACAAGGTATTCTTTGGAAAGGGCACAGTTTACAACAATTTTGGCATTTGTAAACTGAACTAATACAAACCGAACCTACAGGTCTCTTAGTTAGCTTTGGCTGGTACCTGTGAACCAAGAATATAAAAGCATTCCACTCTGTCCTCACTTAATGCTGAAAAGTTTCCAACTCAGAGAATGACGCCAAGCCCCTTGGGCGGTATTCAAACACCAGACCTTTTGGTCCGAAGTCCAGCATGCTAACCCCGGCTCTATCATCCCCACATACACCTCTAACAAACTGACCTTGCGTTGTGTCCTTGTGAACAACAGCCTTGACCTCCACATTGGTTTCACTTGTGTCGTCGCTGCTGGTGGTGGCTGGGTCGTCACGGCCTCCACCGTTTACAACTGCTTCATCCCGAGCTTCTTGAGTTGTCTCCCTTCGTAATGAGGGTTCTTCTGAAATGTAAGATACAAAGATATTACCTGGACTTATATTCAACCAACCATTTCAAAAGTAACATTCAATAAAATTTACAAAAGACAGAATTTTATGTTTTTATAGTTTTAGGAACATTTTTGATTACAGATGCATCCTGTAAATCTCCTTAGTCTGTTGGGAGAAAAAACAATAATGTTATGTGTAACAAATGTTACATTTTGGATAACTGGATGATAGAATCGTCACTTATACAGTGTAATAACTAACATAATATGTGTTGTGTTGTCACTATCTAAACGAAATTAACCAAAAGTGTCAAGTTCAAAATGTCACCATTTTAGTGTCCTAATTCTAACCTAAACCTTTAAAGTGCTCAGCACAACATTTATTCATTTTAGTTTTCAAATTCTAACTGAAACAGGCTGTTGTAAACTTATCTGTGATAATTTGTTTAAAAGGGCTCCTTGCAAGGTGCTGAGTTGATTTCAGCCAGTATTAAGACTGTGACCACCTTGTGCTGTAAAAAAAACCTAAAAACCTATCCTGTTATTAATTTGTTTGAAAAAGCTCCTGTCGGAGCTTTTTTATACAAATTACCACAGGATAGGTTTTTAACAGCCTGTTTCAGTTGGGAGTTTGAAAACAAATGTCAGCAAATGTTGCGCTCAGCACTTTAAGGGTTAAGTCAAAATGACCTATTCTCTAAAACTCCTGGGATGACAACTATAAGCTTTTTGTAATCTTTATTAAATCTAGGGATCAACTTAACACATTGTAACAAATAGATTCTAAATTAGTTTTTACAAAAATAATCTAAAATATAACAAGTTTCCCAATTTATAACATCTCTTCTAAAAAGGTGAACTGATATTGTTAAATAAATAAAAAGCCCTGAGAAGTCGACACAATGTAATCTGTCTACAGTCAACCCTCGTTGCGGACGGTGTCGTTTTTCGTTAAAAACGTCCGAATAGAGAAATGGACGGTTTGCTGAAACGAATTTACATTGACTGACAGAGATTGGTTACAGTTTGAGTCTGTCCGGACGGTGCGGGAACCAGATTACTGGCGTCCGCATTAACGAGAGTTGACTGTATAGACATCTGATTCATAGATACAGATTTTGCTAAAGACCCTGACATGTTAAGGGGTCATTAGCGGAAACAATATGAAACTTTTGAGCTGGCATGCCTGCCGACTGAAACCATATGACAGGATTATTATGGATGTCAAATTCTTCTTTTATTATTGCGTACACAACATACATGCATATATGTACATGAAGGCAGTGGTATTATGTACTTAGTTAACAGGGAATTATTTTGAGTTTAGTTAGCAGGGAATTATTAGATGAAAGAGAGCTTCATACAAAAAGTCAACATTGTTAACTCCAGGACATATGCTCTGCGATAGTCACTACGTTAGCCCCAAAAACACAGGTAAGCTTTCTGTCGATTTGCATTGCGTGTCGGTAAAATAGCTGTCCAATGAAATGACGCGTCTTTGTTTTAAAATCAAACTTTTAAAAGAACGATTTCTATTGGTTTAGATTGCACAGATATTGCTGTGCTAAATGTTTGATTGGATGATAGCGACGATGAAAGCAACTTTCAAATTGACAGAACACTTACCCGTGTCCCCAGCATATGCCCTGGAGTTACCCATGATGACAAACGGTAAGAATGGTGTTACAGTAGCTGAGTAATTAAGTACTAACAGTGAATACAGGCAGGAGCAGTGTTGTGACAATAGAGTTTGGTGAAGCCTGAGTTCAATCAATCTGTCATGCACTGTGTAGGTATACCCCTTTATCTCTGTTTAACTGGGGCACTAGTCTTTTAATGTTGATTGCTTCAAGTAGTTTGCGTTGTCGTCAATTATGAATATTTGGAGATACCTTGCCAATTAATGGAGTGAGACGGGTTATTAATTATTTGTTTCGAAAGAGCTAGTTTTTTTTATCTGATTTGGTCACAAAGGTTTTGTGTTCTTTTATCCTGATGTCAATGGCACTGAGATTGAGAGGCAAAGATCCAATTGTGTATGTGCTATCAGTATAAATAGAAATGATAACGAAATAAAATATGTGGCTATAATGTTGAGGACTATCTGAGTGAATGTGTCGTTTCTTAAGCTGTCGCTACAAAGCGAGTCTATAGTTGGGAAAAAAACTTTAAAATCTGGTTTAGTATGTCTTCATTTTGACAATTGGGTTTCACACTACTAGCCAACAGTGACACGTAGTCACAAACCTGAAATGAGATGCATGACTGAAGATCACGGAGGCTCCCTAACTGGGCATGTCTACGTCAGGGCGGTGCTGGGTAGCTGGATATGGGGGTGGTAAATCAATGTAATGAGGTTTTTTCTGTTAAAAGTGTATCCACGGACATAGAGGCTATGTTACCACTGCATAAGTGGCAATAGAACCACAGTTTTGTTTACGGTGTTGTTCTTCTGAGTGCACACAAACTTTAGGGAGGGGGTCTTGGATGCTCACCTTGATAGGGTTTACGATGTAATTAAATTACTATGTAACTGAATTGGTGTACAAGTTTGAAGCTTATCACTTAACTGTTTAGCTGTAGCACCTCCTTCGTGATTTTTAGGAGGTTTTCACAGTGCTCGAGGAAGGGCTCAGTTTCTAAATCTAGAATGATGATAAATAATGTCCCGCATTGACCTACATCATAGTTCTGTCACCGATTCTCTCAGCTGTAAAGTTTCCAGTTGAGTGATGCCACATTTTCCCATTGCTTTGGTATGTGATGTTTCACCCATGTTAGATCATTTTCAATGTAATATTTATAGTTTACCAACACTTCAAAATTTTCATTTACGGAAGCAACACTCTCTTCTAAATTCCGAACTTTAACTTATATTTCATCAAACTCTTAAACCTTCAACTCACATTTTGCGACACCAGACTTTATTTCTGACACATCTTTTTTGTGTGTCCAGTTTAGTCAATTTGTGGTCTATTGATAATGACTGAGCTGTACGGGTCTTTGGGGTCTAGTAAAGGGGCAAGATACTTGTTGTGACGTTGGTGTAGGGTACAGCTGCTGCTATGGTAATTTGACTGTATCCATTGACTGTCGAAGTTGCCTGTCAGTGCTCTGCATATCAGATATTTTGTTTCCTTTTCTAACTTTGTATTTTGTATTTCTATGGCATTCTTGTATAGAGTATAGGAGAAAACATTGACGTACTCGTTGACTCAACTTCTCGATTTTCACTTTAAGCCATGGAATTAGTTAGCGTTAGAAAGACGACCTTCCCCTCTCCTTGAAGAGCTACTAAAAGCTGGATTATGTTGCTTCCTGGTGAACATTCTGACAGGGAATATACCATACAGGATCTACTGGAAATATTTTTTCAGTTAGCAAACAACAGAAACACAAACCCGAATAAATAAAAACCCTTTACATGAATAACAAAAATGTAAGTAAAGCCTATGTGACATGCTTTACATACATTGTTTTTATACAAAACGTTATTATCTATTTGTGAGTGTTTTTGTTGTTTGCTAGTTTTAAAAAAATGTTTGGAGATGTTTCTTTAGCACGTGAGTATATTTTATAGGACTTAACTAGTCATTCCATATCGCCTTATCTCAGAAACATTCGATGACAATTATCTCATGCTGTTGCTTATACGGTTTCCTGCTAATCAATAATCCTTAACAATAGAACAACGACCGGTTGCAAAACGTTTGTTACCAAATTAGTGTCTCATCAGATTTTCTTTTTAAAAAGAACAAACTGTGAACAGTCTTCATCCCATAACTACCCTTCAGATAAACACCCAGAAAATACTCTTTCTTGTAACATAACTTGTAAACAATTTAATTTAGATAAACTACATATTCTTGATAAGAAACAATACTAACAAACAGTATATTGACAACATGCGTGGCTATTACAAAACAATGTGAGCTGAGTGTGCAGAGCATCACCGTGTGTAAAGTATATCAAGGGAGGTAACACTGTCAATTGTGAAGAAACGTTAAAACAATGATGGAAACAACTTAAGATATGATAATATATACTATACCTCTACTAAAAAATATAAAACAAAATATGGCGGATCTGCTTAATCAATTTAGTAATATATAGAGGACGAGTGACAGTTTATATACGTAATCGTAAACAAAAGTACTGTCACGAGTTATCTTTCCTACCTTTAAGCCTAGTAATAAATTGTGTGTTCTTCGGACAGCATGATTATATAAAAGTGTTTTGTTTTCAGTACATTCTCAGTGTAAACATGGACAAAAGGTGACTAAAATGACAAACACTCTTTGGTCGAGACTGGATGCCTGTGCTCTAAAATGAGGAAAAACGTAATGTTTGTTTGTGCAATGTTGTGTTGTAATTCAGAAGCCTCATAAGGTCATGAGACTCTTGACACACGGCTCAGGTTTGAACAAAGGCTAGATAGACCACAAAGCATTATATTTATGTATTTACGAAAGGAGTGTCATCATGGAACTGTTTTTTTTTAACATATGCAGATTCCTTTAAATTTATGAAATGGGGAAATTAGGTTAAGGAAGTAAAATAATTTTTCACACAGCCATCGTAAATTTATGAGGTCATAAACGATTTCACTCAGCTAATGGTTTAAAATTACAACGTCCCCGATCAATGGAACCTGTGCATTTTCCTCCCCAAAAATATTGTGATGCTAACATTTCTAAACATAAACCATTGACTCAGGGAAATAGTTTAGGATGTCGTAACTTTACGACAACTTTGTGAAATAGGGCCCTGTTCTTAGTAGGTATTGTACATAGCGTTTGAGAGGTTAAGAATGCATACGCTAGTGTTAGGTAAAACAAGGACACGAAAAATAACATTTTTATTATAAAGTGAATACATTGTTTCATCGTTTAAAAATATACAACTGAAATCTTAATGTTGCTTAATTTTTTTCTTCATTACATCCAAACTGGCTGGGCCCCGTTTCATAACATTACGACGTGATAAACCTAATTACTGATCCGGCAGATTTTGCTTACAAACGCCCAAAAATCATTGTAAACTGTGAACTTTCTAAAGAAAAACAAGTTTTTCTTTGGAAATTGCACAGTTTACAACGATTTGTGGCTTTGTAAACCAAATCCATTAACCCAGTGACATGGTTTACGACGTCGTAAAGTTATGACGTCTTTGTGAAACGGGCCCCTGGCAGCTAAAACACTCTCACTAGGTTAGAATATTTTGAAAATGTGATGACAATGTTTTTGTTTGGTTTCATTTAAAATAATATGCAAGCATGCCCTTAATGCAAAACAATCAAATAAATACAGATTTTCATCTCCTAACACAATAGTTGTGTTTTAAATCAAACATATGAATTGTAAAAATAGAGCGAAAAAATATATCAAAACTGTTTTGTAATCTGCCTGTTTTCGCCTCCTTCTATCATTATATCGCCGCTTGATTCAGCATTCCGCGAGTGTCACGTAACCGGTGTCTCAAATTAGTAATCCCATAAAATACAAAAATACACGGTTTAATAAGACAATGTTTAAGTTAATCACAAAAAGAATATCCCTCTACTCACCATACACATAAGGCATCCTTATTTAATTAATTTGTTTATCTCACAACTCAACAAACTGGGTTCGTGAATAGACCTAAGTAGGACGCAACTGTGGACGACCTTCGAAAAAGACATTTTGGCCTCCCAACTATAAAAAAAACGTTTGCAAACATTTACAGACAATAGCTGAACTTGAACTCATGAACACTATATATTATTTATCGCCAGATATGCGACAGAGTAACAGAATAGAAAATAAATGACACAAGACGTAAGTGGGATAAATAGTAGGGGTGTAACAACACATCGGACTATCAATGTATTGCAATAGTGAGTTCCTCAATATCAATTTATCGATTGGATTCGCATTTAACAATCGATAGTATCGATTTAAGTGTCTAATATCGATTGTTTCAAAAGTCTTAACCCTAGATTTGCATTTGATATTTTACACTTTATTATCATTACATAAACAAGTGATTTATGTTGCAAAATTGCAAAAATATTATTTTATTTTTTAATTCTTTTGTGACAGGGTATTTAACAAAATTATCATTTTGTCAAATTATCAAGTGTCAATTTTAAAATAAAACTAAAGTTTAGAATAGTTTGTTAGTTTTGTTTCCAAGAAAAAAGATCTGGTTGGCAATAGTTATTGCAATAGTATTGCAATGATACCTTTCAATATTAATATTTATTGCAATAGATGTTTGCAATAGTTATTAGCTATCGCAATAGTCTTTTTGGCTCAATAGTCACCCCTATTTAAAAGGCAAGTGTAAGATCTGCCTAAGTTGTCTCACTTATTGAGGCTATACAGCTTTTAGATATGCAGCTTTATCAAGTACACTAATACAAAATAAAATGACATGTATATTTACTAAGTATTTGACTCGGCCATATTAATGCGAGCATGAAATTAATGCGAAAAATGCGTCCGATTGAACCTCGCATTAATTTCATGTCGCATTTTCGTCTTTCAAAATGAATAAATTAGTTAAATGAGTGAGCCCCATACGACATCGTCGAAGGACAGCCACTTCCTGGTAAGAGAATTGTGTACGAGATTGAACTATATAAATCTTAAATATATACACGTTATATACACGTCCATTTACATTGACTGTGCTAGGTTCAGCTAAAAACTTCAAATTCAGGACGATTCGGGATATTTTACGAACGCTTCATCAGTGACGTTTGTGCTGTTTCTTGCTTAATAAAGATTTTTTTTTAAATCTGCATCGAAACGTCTCTGGTCAGCAGCCAGGAAGTTGTGACCCATTCTGTTACTTGCTCGGTAACTGTGAAATAAACGACATCGGAGTTTTGTGGTGCAGTCATGTATTTAAAAAGCCGACCCTCCCCGCGTGCTTGTCACATTTTTTTATGGCACTCCCTTAAAATACAGCATTATTTTCATGACCCTCCCCAAAGATGTGTATGTTTTTATTATGACCCTCCCCACAAGAGTGTCCTATTATTAGTGATCTTCTCCTAAACGCCCCCTTCCCACCTCACCCCCTGTAATAATAGGCTGGTTCCTAAAAGCGATCATTGGCAAAATTTAAAGTAAAAGCTAAGATATAACATTTGCTTGCGACTGTCGTAGCGCAGAGATCGCTTTGGAAATCGATTTCTGCGCTACGACTTTCGTAAGCCTATGATAAGAAACAAATCCACGCAATATTGCTTTAAAAATCGCTTACGATTATTTTACACTTAGATCGCTTTGAGGACGGACCCCAGTACTATATGAAGTTCTTCTGAAAAGCGGGATTTCACTGTGACATCCAATGAAGTCCGGGTTACAGTAAACAGATTCAGATTCATTTTATTCTCGAAAATCCAACCACGGTGGTACATGAGTACACTGTATACAAATTGTTAATAACATAAAATGTAGCAAGATGGCAGTATACATTAAACAGCAATGATGTCAGAGTAAAATTGGTTGATCTTCATCAGCATTCAGGTATATTTAAGTAAACATTTAAAGTTACATGTTCAATGAGGGAACAGAACTATTTACAGAACAGAAGAAACAATTGTTGTTGAAATATAACATTTTAAAGCCGTTTTAAAGAGTGAATAAAATATATGCAACTCAAGTCATACATGTAAACACCACAACTTTTTAAACTAAGGAAATTTTAACAAGATGGTAGGTATCAGCTTCAAACACAGTATATGACATCATTTTGTTTTAAGTAGGTTAGACAGATTACAATAAATTTGGCAAGATAACGTAATTTTTTAACATTTTAACAGATGTACAATAATGCAACATGCATTTATTTTTCCAGTGAGAGATTTCATTGATTCATTCGTTCATTCATTTATTTATTAAATTCTCTCTTAGAGTTTTCTTTTTATTATTGTTCTTCTGACCATCCATAATTAATATATTTTGTTTTTCGACACTCCACTTAAAAAGTTAATTATGAAATTTATTATTGACAATCAGAACATGCAGAGCATTTTATTCAATTTAAAAGACAAAAATCAAAAGAGAAAATACATTTATTTTTGTAAATTGTGTAAACATTCCCACACATATATTTTAGGAATATATATCTCCCTGTCTCTACCACCTTTCTGTACTCTCTCGAATAACTCTATTAACGTGCAGGTAGGTACTGACTGCCATGATTTCCATGGAAATGAAAACAGTAAACAAACAACGAAACCGTATTTGAAGCGCCCATAAAATATACAATTTAGCGCCATATATGTCCCCAAAAATAGTTTAAAACACAAATATTCTCATGCATTTTTGTTTCATTATTTCTTTTAGTTAATGTTTAATTATAAAAAGCATGCACAGGTGAATTAATTAAAAAAAATAACACTAAAATAGCGAATTTTGTGCCTGTTTTAAGCGCGGAGACAAACAATTTTCTCGTCGATTACGACCCTTGGATCAGCTCTTCAGCCAATGAAAACACATAATTTATTCAGTATCTAGGACGCTCGTTGCTACATGTCCAAGCAAGGTGCTCGGATCGATTGGACAGGTAATTTATTAAAAATCTTTCAACATAAACACTTTATTGAAATGTTGGTACTGTAGTATGGTGATTTCTTGGTTTAGGTGACATAAATAGTGGCTTGGTGAATGTTTGTGCCTCAAAACGGATACAAACGGAGAGTAAATAAGGCGTTTCACTAGGTGAGGGTTTCCCGGTCGTGTGTTTCTGTGATTGTTGTCACTGATGATGTCCCATCAGCAACACGTTGTCATGCAGGTCACGCACCAATGATTCAGTTTTCACTTTCTGAATCTTGGGATTTCACAAAATCTTCAACCGTGATCATATATACATTAAGAAAATTACTATTTGAAGATCTACTGAACAGTCGTTATCCTAATGTTCAACAAATGTGTAAAAAAAAAATTATATTTCAGTTGTCACCAGACAATATAAATTTTTTTGAAAAATATATTGGTTGGAAAGTGGTTGTGTTTCGTGTTGTAATTTTTGAAATTATAGTTAACTAGTTTAGTGTGTAAACTTAGTTTTTAAGTATTTACAAGCAGAAATTTATATTTACAAAAATTATATTGCCTTGAGCTTCTTAAAAAAATGGACTTCTTTTAAACCTTCA
>JAULCD010065705.1:0-11969 GCA_032361085.1 Calliostoma canaliculatum | reverse complement strand
AGAGAGAGAGAGAGAGGGAGAGAATTGAATATATATAAAGTAAAATACACTGAAGAACAGCTTCACTTCAAAACAATCATATCTTTATAGCAATCCGTTTTGCATATTTCGACCTTTCTTGGGATCTCCTCAGATTAAATAGATTGAAGTGTGGCGTTCTTGACAAAGTGAGTGTACATAGATATCCTAAGTTATGGTCACTGTACAACCATGCAATCAACATCTGACCAAACAAAGTTATCCCCTTGTTATTTCAAGCTCATTGATCTTTTGTAGATAGGATTGAGAATTAAGATTAGAATTAACAGGCATTTGATGCATTACTTTTCAGGCAAACTGAAAATTTGGAAATAAAATATTTTTCTTCGCTTAATAACTGTGTAGTAATGTCACTACCGTTGTTAAATATTTGGTAAAAAGAAAATATTTTGAATTTTTCACTACTGCATGTTGATACGGGTTTGCTAATATTGAGGTGTTGGAGATTGTCATCTTTTATTTGTTGTTTCTTTACCATAACTTTATGTTGAAAATTATTTGTTTGTCCAACATATGTAAGTTTGCAGTGTTGACACCGAATAACATAAATAACCTTCTTTGATTTACAAGACATATCACATTTTACACAGAACCCTTCACCATTTTGGAACCTTCTTTAAAGTCATGTACCACATCTCTTGTCCATGTATTTTGATATATGTATATATATATATGTGTGTGTGTGTGTGTGTGTGTGTGCGTGCATGCGTGCGTGCGTGCGTGCGTGTGCGTGCGAGTGCGTGTCCTAGAATAGTTCGTAACACCATAACATTGTCTTAAACATCTTAAAGCTTTCAGAGCATCTGAAGTTAGACGCAAATCAAAATGGCTTAACACAATCGTTTGTACCTCCCTTATTCAAAACCATGCTACTTCCACTCTCACATTAAATAGTTAGTAGACATTAGAGTTATTTTTTCTTGAGTGCATGAAACGGAGCGTCTCTAAAATCCCTGTTACAACAGGGATTTACCTTAAAGTATAAATTTGGGAGTCCCTGAGACTTATAACTGTTAAATTTAGGGGTCCACAAAAGGAGTTTGATCAACGGTATTGGCCATAAATAGATGTAAGCACCTACAGTATTTGGCAATAACATAAACAGTTCAAATTGAAAGTCCCAAGAACGACAATATGATCTCACACAAGTTTAATCACGTGTATGGCCATCATATGCGTTGACAACTGCAATACATCGCCTTCTCATGGACTGTATGATGCCTGTAAGTACTTGATTTGTCACGGTGGCCAACAGTGTTGAGGTGGCTGCGGGTGATAAAAAGCCTGGAACGTACATTGTCACAGAAAGAACCATGACACTTCGAATTCTCTCAACTTCTTGTACTCAACACTCGGTGTAACTTTAACGACAACACCTCCACACCCTCGTCCTACCACCAGAAAATCAAAGTGCAACCTAGGATTCATTACCAGTAAAACCTTGATTTCGATTTATCCGACGCCATCGTAAGTGTTGCTGTGTCCACACCTAACGTTGACGTCTGTGAAATTGAGTCTGAATTGGCCCGCAATATCGCCGTCGTGCTTGAAGGTGAGCAGTGTTCAGCCGGTTTAAACAGGTTGCACATTCAGTATAACCTAAAACAGTTCATTTTCGAACAATATTAACGTCAAAACTCGTTTACGGAGGTGACGTGAGACAATCTAGCAATCTTCTGCATGTGACGTCACACCTTGTCCACCTGGCCGAGGGCTAGGGTTGACAGATATAAAAGCCAACAAGAACACTGATTTATTTTGTTGCATCTCTTCGGACACACTTAAATATATTTACGTCCTTTGACACATTTTATGCGTGTTGGACGAAGCATTTTGCGTTTGGTAAGTCCCTGTAATATCAAGTTCCAAAAATAATCTATATCAACACTTTTGCAACCTAAATATATAAGCTGTATGCCTGAATCACCGAAATCCAGTGATGATATCTAGTGTTTACAAAGAGTGAAAATGCAATATTAGTAGCATCCATCAGTATAAATGTTTACAATTTAGTTAGGTCTTATCATCAATTTGGCCATAGATGATAACAACTTCCCACAAAATACAAATTTCAAATGTATTAGGATTATATCTTTAAATTGCAAACCAATGTTGATATCAACTTCCCACAATGGAAGCAGCTAGAGGGACCACCTTATCATACGGAGTCTCTCGCAGAACTAAATACCGAGTGGTGTATCACTCCAGCTTCACTGGCTATCGCAAAGGAGCACCGCGAATTATCATCGAGTTCCCAACATCTATACTACTCAAAAGAAGCTTTCCATCAAACGTAATTCCAATTAACATTTTTGATTTCATTAAACTCCAAATTATGAGTAGAGATTTATCGATTATGAATGTCTTCTGAAAATCATTGTATCAAGGATCCAATTAGGGTTATCAGAAGTAGGATGCTTTACACAAACACAACATCCTTCTACGTTTCTGTACATCTTATTGACAGTGTGCGTCAGTGATGTGTAGTGTGTTAATGAGCAAGGGCAGGTTTAATCGTTATTAATATTTTACCATTACTATTGAATTGCCATTTTAGCCATGTCTGTTAAGGGTGATTAAAATAACATTTTAAAAACGGGTCTGTTTCGACATTTTCTTGCCAATACTAATACCAACCGTAAGTTAATCATACAATACAAATATTCACATCTGTCTGAAAATAAAATTTGAACTCTGAACTTTTTGCCTTGTTTTTAATATTGATTAGATTATAGCCGGTTTCAGGATTTATGTTGTAGTAAAATCTACCAATTTCACATTGTTGAGTTTGAATATGTTTTAAATGCATACAATTTGACTCGTTGCACAGTAGTAAAACAACGTACATGTTTTCTTTGCCACAAATTGTAAAAAAAAGAATAAGTAAGCAAGATGACACCTCATGTTTGTAAATATACTAAGAGTTTACAAATACTGTGTTATCGAGTAGTATTTGACCATTGCAATTGAAACTTATACGTCTCCTTTTACTACAGCATGTCCCAGAGGAAAGTACGGAGTCAACTGTGTGGAGAACTGCGGCCACTGTAAGGACACGTGTGACGTGGTTGATGGACACTGCAGCTGTCCAGGAGGATGTCAGGAGGGATTCAGTGGGGACCAATGCACAGAAAAAATCAAAGGTATAGGGTTAACTGTTAATTGTGGTTACATAACACTGCTCAATAACAATAAACTATATAGATAAGTGCTTTGACAAAAACAGATAAATAACAAATGTGAATGACAAAGCCATCGTAAATTTAGGACGTCGTAAACCTTTTCCTGAGTCCACGCGGGCCATTTGCAAATACTAAAAGCTGTTTTAAAGTGGTCACTTTCTGTGAAAAAAACAAGTTTTATTTTAAGTGCACAGTTTACAACGATTTCGAGTGTTCTTTGTTTAGGAAGATGGGTTACGACGTCCTAAATTTACGATGGGTTTAAAACAGCGCCTGAAAACTTATTACGTAATAATAGTTCGTTATTTCCACAGTGGAATGACACTAGACAATTAAAGTTTTAGTTTTATGACATTAGAAAAAATTGTACACTAACAACTGATGTTTCTCTGTTTCCAGAATCATCTGATGTAACAACCTACGTGATTGGTGCAGTGATTGGTGTAGTGATTGCTGCGGTTGTTATGGTTGTTTTGATTGGTGGAGTAGTTCTCTGTCTGATCAGACAAGGGAGGTAAGCAAAAAAATTAAACGCGTTAATAAATATTAACTACACCAAACAAAACTGAGACAACTGTTAACATTATACGACAAATGTTAACTACATGACACAACTGTTAACTTAATGAGACAACTGTTAACTTAATGAGACAACTGTTAACTTAATGAGACAACATTTAACTTAATAAGACAACTGTTAACTTAATGAGACAACTGTTAACTTTATGAGACAACTGTTTGAAGCAGGCACTGACCATTTCTCAACATGTCCTTTCCTTCAGACTACAGTGGGTTTCCAGATCTGAAGAAAAACAGTCCACCGAGATGAATGCAGTAGCTACAGAGAGTCGAGGAAGTACTGAGCATGCGAAGTCCAGGACTTACGTGTACAACAATAACTATTCTCGACTCGGGACCTGGAACAGAGAACAAAGACTATGACGTCATTGAGCCAAAAACACTATGAGAATACCTAGGTGCCCTTTCACCGAACTGTCGTTGCGCTATGATCTTATTAACTGGACCAATTTGTTCAGACTATATATGCAAAATTGAATGTAAATAATGCACTTTCAAAGCAAAACTTGTTTGTTTTTAAGAGTACAGTTTACAACAATTTTGGCATTTGTCAACCCATTTAATAAATGCCAAAATCGTGGCAAACTTCGAAATTTTCGATAAGGCATTCGTTTGTTGGAAAGTTTAAATGTTACAATGATTTTGGCATGATGGTATTTGTAAACCGAACGCAATCGTCAGTTGTTGACAGGATTTACTAATTATTTTACTGTTTCCAGTCCTGATGGTATTATCGTACTCAAAGTATTAGGGTATGTAAATGTGTGAATAAAAATACAAAACTGCGATATTTTCCTATGAGCAATCATTCAACAGTTGTTGAAATTCTGGGCCTGGTTTATCACGGCAGACACGGACTTTTTTTACCTCGAAGTAGTGTGGAGGTGGAGTGAAAAAAAGATGCTGTGTGTGGGGGTGGGGGGGGGGGGGGAGTAGGGGTATGAGTTTTTGTATCTCCAAAGTGTTATTATAGCTTCTGGTCAAGTAGGCGAGTGGAAGGTATGTACATGTGTGAAGTGAACATACAAAACTGCGATATTGTACAGTTAGCGATCATTTAAAAGTTGTTCAATTCTGGGCCTGGTTTATAACGGCAAACTAGGATTTTTTACCCCAAAAATGCAGGGTGCAGGGCAAATATTCCTTCTGCTGAAAGTAGTGTGGAGGTGGAGTGGAATAAAGTGGGATGGGGAAGGTGGGGTGGGTGCAGGTTGAGGTTGGTAGGGGGTAGTAGAAACCCATTCAATCCTTTGAGGGAGCAGCATAAAATCTAGATGTCAGTGTCTAAAATTATATCTATGTTGAAATTAGATAATCCTGAAAGGAGCTCTTTTAAACAATTAACCAAAGGATAGGTTTTCAACTGCAAACATTTCTAAAAGGAAATTTATGTTAAAAAAAAAACTTATCCTGAGATAATCCTGAAAGAAGCTCTTTCAAATAAACGACCATAGGATAAGTTTTCAATTGCAAGCATTTCTTGAATATAGGTTTTCGACAGCAAAGAGTTATTAGGACTCCGGGTCTAATTACATCCACGAGGGTTGATGGAACTCGTTTAACGGAAAACTTCAAGTAGTTGACCCAGTTTCAGTATGTGGAGAGCGCTTTTTAATAGAACATACGCTATATTGCTGATAACAACCGAAATAACATAACAGTTTTTTTACAAAAAAATAGGAACACATTGTCAAAATGTATCACTGTAATTTTACAATGTACTCGAAAGTTAATTCACCGAATGCAACAAACAAAATGTACTATAATAACATGTTTACTATAATAGCATGTGTACTATAATAACATGTGTACTGTAATAGCAAGTGTACTATACTAACATGTGTACTGTGATAGCATGTGTACTATAATAAAATGTGTACTGTAATAGCATTTTACTATAATAATATGTGTACTATAATAGCATGTGTACTGTGATAGCATGTGTACTGTATTAACATGTGTACTGTTACAGCATGTGTACTATAATAACATGTGTAATGTAATAACATGTATACTACAACAACATATCTAGTATAAAAAACATGTGTACTATAAAACATGTGTACAACAATAACATGTGTACTGTAATACAATATGCACTATAAATTGTTTTCTATAATAACATGTACACTAAACAATTGTACTGTTGTGTTGCTGGGTTTGAAAGTGTGTGTTAACATTGTTGTACCCAAAAATAAATAGTCTGACTCAACTATAAAAACACTATTAAAGTACTATTAAAATGTGTACTATAATAACATGTATACTGCAACAACATGTCTAGTATAAAAAAAAACATGCGTACTATAAAACATGTATACTACAATAATATGTGTACTACAGTCAACCCTCGATAATGCGGACGCCAGTAATCCAGTTCCCGCACAATCCGGACAGACTCAAGCTGTAACCAATCTCTGTCAGTCAATGTAAATTTGTTTAAGCAAACCGTCCATTTCACTATTCGGACGTTTTTAACGAAAAACGAAACCGCCCGTATTAACGAGGTTTGACTGATATTACCACATGCATTATAAAATGTTTTCTAAAATAACATGATACTATAAAACGTTACTGTTGTGCGTCTAGATATAAAAGTACGTGTTAACGTTGTTGTACTAAAAAAATCTAAACTGACTCTTTAAAGTATTTAGTTGCTTGTTTTTGTTTCAGCCAAAACATAATTAAAAAGTATGTTTCACTGTTTATTCAGTCGTTTTAGTAACAATTCCATAGTTTATGTTAAAAGCTATCAAACCCAGTACAATGTATTATATCAAAATAAAGAATAAATATTAGTTCAAAATCGGATATGCGTTTCTTTGACTATGACTCAAACTCGTTCGTATCGAAGCAATAATCCAAATACATAAAACATAACATTCATTTTATTATGCTTCTTAACAGGAATATCCAAAAAGTATGAACAGTCATATTGTGTTGCTGTTGACACACTATACCTCTAAATCAGTTTTAAATTGTTCAAGTATGCATTGAAATACTTTTACCTTTCGAAATAGTTAAATACGCCAGAATCTGTAGTTATAAAAGTGATTCCATCTTTAAAAGCCGTCATGAATATCTGAGCAAGACTTAAAGAGCATCATTGCAGAAGTTATTAGATAGTTTAAGTTTGTAGGTTTAAGACTAAACCAGTCGTGCATCTGTAGGTTACCGTCTTTTGACCTCATTTACAGGCCTCAGACCTATGTTGGTTCCCTCAGTTACAAGGAAGATAGGTGGATCTTATAATACATTGTTTGAGGGATAGTTCTATGAGTTCCCCATATCTTTTAGTAGGTCGACATATTGAAACAAATAAAAAGAAACAATATTATATAGTTGCAGTTTATATTGCATGTCATTTACAAATTAGGATGATGACAGTTCTAAATATATGGATTACAACTTCTTGGTTGCTTTGTAGCTACTAAGCAGCCAAGAAGTGTAATCCGTATATTTACAATTTTCATACAATTGTTTGTTAGACCATTCGACCAAGTTGTGCCAGTCAATTACAAAGTTAAGTCTTCCTATGGACATTCACTGTTACTATCAGTGGTAAACATGATTTGAAATATAACCTATTTTACATGATGGTGCTGTTGAATATTTTAGTAAACTCAGTTTGAACCTGAAATAGGAAAGAGTTTACACAGCATTCCATAAAAATAAATAAATCTGCTTTTAATAAAGATAAAGGTGATTGCAGATCAACACGGAAAACCCCTGTTGTTTTTGTTGTGAACATATCTTCCACGGAAATAACATTAGACGGAAATAGCCGAGAAATGTCATGCAATCGCGGAGTGCAATGAGCTATTTCATGCAAACTTGCCAGTCATATAGTTTAAAGAATGCAGTCTTTAAACCGACAAAATTTTCTCTTATTACCAATAGCCTTGTTTTAGAGACAGTCCAGTTTATACATTGACACAATGGTATGTGCTAATGTTAAAAAAATCAACAGTTAACTGGGCTTGTTTTCTGACCAGGTGTTGATTCCGTGTACAGTATAACCAGATATAACGAACTGACCGGGACCTTTAAAATGTGTTCGTTATATTTGTAGTTCGTTATAACTGTAGTTTGTTATATCTGTAGTTCCTTATATACATTCATGTGGTTTGGCGACTTTACACAAACAACAGTAACAATCAAATTGTCGCAACATTACTAAATGTAATTGTTTGAGGATTGCAAACATTTACAATCAGTATTACATAACCGAGACATTATAAGACAATGTGTTTACAGACGCCTGAACGAACGTTTTTTGCGGCCAACTGCATCAAAGACACTGACAGATTTCTTTTTAAAAGTTTTATCAAAAGTATGCGCAGTTGCTATCATTGTTATTTTGCTGAGGATTTATTCTTATTGTAAAAATAAAATTAATACAAATATGACAATGAAAGTAAAAGGCTACAAAAATTATACGAAATCAGAAATCTCAGTCGCAACTATTAAAGTAGTTTAAGTGGCATTTTAGAAGTTGTGAGTACAGAATGTGACAAACCTTTACATGGTTGATTAACGTTGATCAGCACGGTAGCGACGTTTCGGTGTAGATTCACTGTTTTCAAACTTGGGTATGGTTTCTCTGTGAGAAAGTTCGGGTTAACGCTGTTTTGAAAATAATAAATTCAGTTATATCACGGCGGCAAAGTTTACAGAAGGGGGAAAGCCTGCATCACCAATGTAGAAATGTGATGCAGTGAAACCGGCGAGCTTTGGTTGGTACCTGTGAGCCAAGAGTGTTACTGTGTTACAGCATTTCACCCTGTCCTATTTGCATGTTGAAAGATTTTCAACACAGATAATAATACTGAACACTGGGCAGGATTCGAACCCCAGACCTTCTGCACAATAAAATTACCAACGCCAGATAAAACTGACTATTAGTCAGGACAGACTGCATTGCACGTTTTGGCAATATGTTTATAAAAGATGCATACGTGAATCAGCGAAATGCAGTGTTGGGATCTGGTGTTTGCAAAGAGTGAGCATGCCCTGCCCTACTGGTAGCACTCGTCATACATACATAAAGTTTTTATAAAAGTTTCAAAATTAGGGAAGTGGTTGGGGGCCTTTCAGGACCACCTTTTCATAAACAGTTTTTAGCAGAACTTGATACAGTGTAACTCACATGGCGTATGTCAATCTACCTCTACTTGCTGTCTGTAAATTGAGTGTGTATCACAGAGTTAGTCAATAGATTAAGATATATGTGATAGTAGCAAATATTACCATAAGTCACTGTCAATTAACTCCTAAGCTGCTATTTCACGGTCATTTGGAAATAGGGCGTGTATTTATCACCGAGTTTGTGTATTTAAGCATTTGATAAATTTTTAAAAGACATGTATTAACTGTAAATTATCTGCTGACCGGAAATATTAATCCTATTTTCTACAATCAATTAAAATGTGCTCTGTTTAATGCCTCTGACACTGAAGTGTATACAAGAAAGTTTGTTTTGCCGCTATGTTGTGTGTTTTGGCTGTTTTATAGTTAAATGTCGAGAACATATGGTATGTCTGAGCGTTGTAAAAAAGCCCCAAAACATATTTTAAAAGTAAATTATTTTGACAATATAGAAAAATAATTTTGAACACAATTTTGATGCAAAATTAAGGAACAGCAGCATATAATTAAATGAATCAAAATAGTGGATCATTTAATAAGCATAAAAATGTGAAAAAGGTCAAAGTATGGAATAGTATGGCACATCATGTTCTCCAGCGATTTACCATGTATGTATAAAATGAATGTGTTTATGCATAAAACTTCTTGAATGCTCCAAAGATTGTGCAGCTATAATTCACAATGTGTGGCTGTAACCAGAGCATGCCTTTTCATAAAACTGACGTAAACTGTACATGTGCTTAAATATTTCAGTACTTGTGAAGTGTAAGCTGTCAGCTGGAGCTGTTGGAATGTTACTTGACATGAAGGGATAAGTGACAATAGGAAAATCAAAGTCATCGAGTCTGTCAAACACCTTAGCATGGAGAGTTCCGTCATTCTGAATCTCTATAATAAGATCAAAATGAGACACTGAAGTTTCTCAATTGTATCTTTGATTTCCAACTCAGGTGGATAAACTGGATGAAGACACTTATTTACCTGGGTATTATTAGAAATAATGAGGTCATCAATGTATATGAAACTGGGATTAAACTTTTGTGTTATGTGTATTATTTTAAATTTTTACTTGACTTGTCAAAAATGCCGATTCATAATTATAGAGAAACGGGTCGTTTGGAAGTGGAGCAAAATTAGCGCCCATGGGAATACCGACTTCTTGTCTGAATAGTTTCTCCCCAAATTTGACAAATATATTGTCAATCAGGAAATTTAGCAACTAACAATTTCTGTCTAAGAATATTTCGTTGTCGAGATACTTTGTCTTAACAAATTGACCACTTTCATTCAAATAAAGTTATATTTACGAACTCCTTTTTTAAACAAATGCATTTTGATCTACATCTACATGTGACCTACTCCCTTATCTCATATACTCTTTGACAGTAATGTGCAAGACCTTGTTTGATTGCGGTGATAATTATTGTTATCATCTCGCAAAAGGATTTGGTGTACGTTTGCTAAATCCTGCAATATACCTTTGTTCATTCTTATGTAGCTAAGGAATCCAGGATGAATTAGGAAGCAATTTATCCTCAGTTGTAAGCGAAATTTCATGAGTACACAGATAACTCACAATCGTAACAAATTTCTTTTACAGGTAGGCTTTATTTGTAGGGTTAGTTGAACCCCTGTTTCTCACTCAGACAGTTTAAATAGTGTGTTTTACAAATATACGTGATGCTGTCTGATGCTTTGTCGGTTGGAACAATTACAAATGTTTCATTTAAGTTTACAAGACTTCATAAAACTCGTTTCTGTGACAAAAGAGGTTTGTTGTACTGGTAGGAATTCATATGACGATGTTACGAATGGGAAAGACATTCTACTTGTTCATGTTCTTTCTTGGCCCATGTGTGGTGTAAAAAGTCGCAATCAGATTGCAATGGACCGAGCTATGTTTTCAGCTATTTTTAATCCCATTAGTTATGCGTCCCCAGGATTGTTACAGGGTGGAACGAGTTTGAAAAGGGTGCATTTGCCCAAAACATCAAAAATAATTTTTTTTAAATAAATTGTAAAAGTAATGGCCATCCCTGGGGAAGCATACCACTATCAAAATACAAACAATCACAGATTTTGTCAACATGTTATAATATTTTTATTTCATAACATAGTATGTTGTATATACAGAGGGTATATTTGTGACTTTGCTTGGCATATAAACAGTACAACAATTTGATACAGGTATACAGTACTTTTTACACAAAAACAATGTGACTCCCATAACAAAAAACATACCCTCATCAATATTCCAGCCCCAAACCCTCGCAATATTTAAAAAAAATTAAGATAACAAATATGAAAACGTCCCATGAACAAAATAATTGTTTGAATATAGAAACACTGTTGTAAACTGCACACTTCCTTAGTGACTGTACTGTTTACAACATGTACACTTGTAATCCAAACCAAGTGTTTGATAAATATATTGATTTGATACATCCTAAGTGTAAAGAATTTGTTTCTACTTCTATTTTTAAAACAAACACAAAACAAGCTGTTCCCTTTAAAGACAGCATTTCCTAAGTACTAAAAAATAATTAAGGAGCCTAAATTTAAGGAATAAAATTCACAAATATAATTTTTTAACACAAAATATTTATTTTTAAAAGTCGCCACTACTGGCTGTTATATTGCTAGACAATAACTCACTCAAAAAGACACATGTCAAATTTAAATTAAATTTTAGTGTTATTTAATGTCCATTTAATTCGGATGACTAGATAAAGTCAAATGAAAGACCTTGTTCCACATGTTATTCATCTATTCAGTCAGTTGCAGGGTGACATAGTGGTGGAATATACACTGATCCAATGGTTTGATTTACAGATCTGTAAATTGTTGTAAACTGTACACATTTAAAAAAAATCAAGATAAGAAATGTAAAAGGAAGTATGGCATGTGTATGTCATACACTGAAACGAATAACAATGTTGACATGTGTAAACCGAACCCCTTTAAAAGACTAACAACAACATAAGGCAATATAAATTCTGCAGGGAAACAAGAAACAGTATT
>JAULCD010065594.1:0-11974 GCA_032361085.1 Calliostoma canaliculatum | reverse complement strand
GTTGTTCACCATAAAGGTAGACCACTTTTGTGAAACATTTAGTGGGTTTTTTTCTTTATCACCAACTTGTCATTTGTAAAGTTCACTTTTTAACCTTTTGTGATGAGAAAATCTATGACAGGCTTGTATTTTATTTATATTTTTGTAATTATTGCATTGTGCTGTGTTGAGAATTTTATTCATATTTATTAAATTACTTCATGTTTATTCTTTTCAGACAGTTCACATATGCTGTTGAATCAGATACATGGTAAGACGACTAAGTAATTTTTATATCAATTTGTATGCCATTTAGACAGTGACAGATACTATATGTTATATTTCATATTACACAATGTGTAGTTTTAAATCTGTATTGCTTTCATGAAGATACAAAGTATCACGTTAATTTTGTGAAAACTTTTAAACAGCAGTATTTTAAATGGCCGATATTACACAAAATAGGTTTTCAAGAGCGCAATGTAGTTTCAGCTTCACATCCAACATAACTTTAACATAATAAAGACAATCAGCCTTATTCATTGTACTTAGCCAACTTTTCTTTCCTGTCCCACGTTTAGAGCAACTGTGTTCATTTTCTAATGAACAGAGATGATAATACATCTTTCTCCTTTTTAACTTTAATACTTTGTAAAATAAAATCTGCATCAACATCATTTCTCCAAATTTTGTAAATGGATTAATAAAAGAAATATAGCCTAAAGATTCATTAGAATAGTTTTTTTCTTTTTGTTTCAGATCAAACTAAACTCCTACTCGGCAGAGAATTGGACCCAAGACTGTTGGTGAATACAGTTGTAATAGACAAGTGTAGAAAACATCTGCAGTCTCGAGGAATGGTGACAATAACTGGAAATTCCGGAGAAGGAAAATCCACAGCATCAATGCACCTTCTTCAACTCCTGTCAGAGACAGACTCCAGAAAGCCGCTTGTTCTGACTGATCCTGTGCAGTGGGACTACATCCCAACTCAACCAGGAGTCAAACACCCAGTCAAATTCACTGTTCTTATCGATGATGTTTTTGGCAGATCAAATCTTGTCCAAGATCTGCAAACCAGATGGGAACAGAAGTTCTTGATGATGATGCCTCTTGTAGAAGCAGGAGTTGTAATTTTGATTATGACCTTCAGGACAACTATATACTTGAACTGCAAAGATTACCTCAAACAGTATGAACTCTTTAGACGTTGTCCTGTCTGTGATTTTCCAGGTGCTTATAACCTGATCGAGCGACAGGCATTTCTGGACAATCACATCACTGTCTATGCTCGACAGCTGGTGCTTTGTAAGAAAGACCAAAAAGACATCTTGGAAAGTCAGCAGATGTTGGGTTTCCCTCAATGTTGTTTCCTGTTTGCAACTCACAAAGAACTTCACACAAAAGGAAAGCAATTCTTTACGAAACCCCTGCTATACTTGACACAATGTTTACAAACTATGGTCAAGAGGGATCAGTTGTCATATTTAGTCCTGTTGCTTGTAATGTTTTATGATGGACGACTTCCCGTAAAAGTGTTCAACCAGTTTGAACGATCAAGAAATGACCAGGACACTTTAGAAAATCTCAAACAAGAGTGTATTTCCACAGACAGACTATCTGTTAGTCTTTTTGAGCTCAGAAATAAAGCTCACAGCCTCTGTGGATCCTACCTGGACTGGAATAATAAACAGGAGACCTTTTCATATTCGCATCAGTCAATTTCTGACACATTGTTCTTACACTTTTGTGAAAGCCACTTGTCAAAAGGGATAAACATTTGTTCAGTTCGAACCCTGTTGGAGTATGTCAGAACTGAGGATGGGTCACGTGATGGAAGCAAGTGGATCATTGTTGTACCAAAAACGAAATATGGTGTCTTAGCTGAGAGATTAACAAAGGAGATCATGTCAGGAGATGCCTCTCTAATCTTGACACACCCTGCATTCAAAGACCGTGGATTCATAACCTATTTGGTCTCCAAATACTGGGACAACGAACAAAAGAAAATCCTTTGCTCACAACCATTTGACCAACTGTCAGTCGGAAAGATATTGCATCTGTCAATGTACGTTATGAGGGATTTGGTGAATCACCATTTTCTATTAAAAAAACATTATGGCATATTAAAAGGCAAAACATTAAATGCCTTTAAAAGTGACTCTCTTATAGTAATAGCTATGGTACAAGGTGCAGAAAAGCTCTCTCTTTCCCTCCTGCCCACAGCAAAACAGTTTCTTAATACTGAGAAGTATTCCATGGTAAGAAATAATTTGTTGGCGTGTTCATTTTACAATGGAAACGACCTTCTTATTTACAGACTAATGGAGGAAGGAGCTGAGATAACGCAGGAGTGTCTTGTCTCAGTGTGCTTATCACCAGAGATACACACATCTGTGTTTAACTTCGCCCTTAGCATCATGGATCAAGTTCCCAACAACTGGTTACAAAATATGATACATTTTTGCATAGAATGTGGGAGACTGAACAATGTTGAAAAGATGGCAGATGTTTTGTCCAAACGACAAAATGGCACAAAACTCCTTCAAATGGCATGCATTCAAATTCTTCTTATGTTTCATACTGCCACACCACTGTGGTTCAACTCATGGCCTGAAAGGAAGAGAATCAATGTGGTAGATAGTGTGAAGATGCTTATTGAACTTGGTGTCGACTGTTCCTCAGATGAATGTGTTTTACTTGCAGCTGGTTGTGCTGATTCATCAATATTAGATGCTGTACTTGCCTGTGGAGGTAATCCTAGGTGTACCACTACCAATAAACTAACACCTCTACATATGGCAGCCCTCCATGGATCTGTGAATACCTTGTTTCTGATGCTGAAACACTCGGATGTGGACGTGTTGAATGATAAGGGATATACACCCCTCCATTTTGCCGTCGTTTCTTCGTTTCAGAGTGTAGAAAAGGTAGAACTTCTTCTAGACTTGGGATGCAATATTCAATGTAAAACAGTCACAGAATCAAAATCTGTCTTTACACTTTCAGTGGAAGCAAGAAATTTTGCCACATTAAGCTACTTGCTTGAAGCTGCTGCAACAATGGAAATAGAACCAGGATTTCTAGCTCATGATGCTGTCCATCAGTTGATAAACTGTGTTGATGAGAAGTGGTCGGGTTTACAAGATCCATTCGTGAACCATAGACTGAGACTTGTTGAATTCCTTCTGCAGCGCGGCTACTCCATGACAGACCGAGACAACAACAACATGACTCCTCTGCATCTTCTAGTGGCAGCAGGACACGTGTTGTTACTGGAGTATTTCCTTGATGATGTCAACTGTACTGATGTATACACAGATCTACTTGATCATTCAATCACCCATCACAACTTTCCAGTGTTCAGTCTTTTATACAAAAGATGTACAAATATCATTGATGAAACAGGAAATACACCACTACACACTGTACTTAGTGAGAAGGCAGAATCTTACAGGAAAGGAGATGAAAACAAAGAGATTTTGGAATTTCTTCTAGATCAAGATTTGGATATGAATGCAGTAAATCATGCTGGGGACACTGCACTGCATTTAGCATCGAGATCTAACAATGTGAATGTTGCAAAGAGACTTTTACATAAAGGTGCCAATGCTACCTTATGCAACATGGGTAAAAATTCACCCTTGCACACAGCATCGCATTATGGTAGCTATGATGTATTGAAGGTTTTGGTAGATAGCGGGGTAGATGTGACTTTGCGAGGTGAGTCGGGTGATACTGTACTACATGCAGCAGTTAGAGGGGGACATATTAAACTGGTTCAGTACATTGTTAGTATTGGTGTGGACATTGATGAACTCAATGAAGATGATGAGTCTCCAATCCTAGTTGCAGCAAAACATCGCCATCTGCATATTGTTAACTTTCTTATTGTTCAGGGGGCTTCAGTTAATTCTTCAATCAGGAATGTTATTCCGATTGCCAAAGTCATACAATTTGGACACAGAGAAACATTTAAAAAAATATTCAAGATTAATTTTCCTAAAACTATTAAACTATTATTCACAGCAATCAAGTTCAATCGCTTCGACATGGTACAGCTTCTGTGTCGTGATGAAACTAATGTTGAGGTTCGCAACAGAAATGGGGAGACATTTCTTCATTGTGCTGCAAAAAGTGGTTCTCTGGAAATTGTAGAGTTTCTCATTGAAAGAGGTGCAAGTGTAAACAGTAGAGATAAATCTGGGAAGGTCCCTTTGCACATGGCAACAGAGACTGGACAAACGGAAATAGTGACCTTCCTGATTTCAAGTGGATCCGAGTTACAAACTGTTGATCACTCTCTCAGATGCCCACTTCATTATGCAGTTATTAACGATCATCTGGAAACTGTGAAATCTCTGTGTACAGGTGGTGCAGACTTGAATCTTTCTGACAGAAACAGAAACACATCTCTTCACATTGCAGCTGGTCATGGCCATGTTGACATTGCGAAATACCTTGTAGAAGACGGAGCCAAACTACAGGTGAAAAATATTGCTGGAAGAACGCCTTTACATGTGGCAGCCAAGAATGGAAGTGTTGACTTAGTGGAATATTTTGCTGAAAACACCACTGGTTTGAATGTTTTGAACTACAATGCTCAAACACCTCTTCATCTTGCTGCAAGGTATGGCCATCTTAACATTATCAAATGTCTTGTACAGAGAGGTGCTGCTGTAAACACTGTGGACATCAATAAACAGGTGCCCCTTCATGGTGCAGCTAAACATATTAATTAATTAAACATAATAATTAGACATTCAGGAATTACTTTTGCACTTAACCCTCACAAATTTTGCCCAATCTTCCAAATCCTGTGTCATTGTTGATGTTTTATTGTTGTTGAATATTATTTCATAGCCCGAGACAAACAATAAAGTGGGTAAATTTTTAAAAGTATCCGATCCTTGTGAGGGGGGATGATGGTGAGAGTGGTGGGGAGGGGGAAAAATAGCCTAAAATGTAAAATGTGAGTACCTCTCCCTCACTTCCTCGTATTGTTGTTTACCTGTATACTGACCACGTGCAGTCATAATGTTTGGCGATATGTTTGGAAAGATATTTTAGACAAGTCTCCACATGATATCTTGTTTAACTCTTATAAGCGTCCCCAGGATTTTTGCAGGGGGTGGGATGGTGTGACATGCATAGGCATTCACAGATAGCGGGGCGGGGGGACATTTATTCTTTTCAAATCATAGGCGTCCCAAGGAATTTAACAGGAGTGGGGTAGTGTGGCATGCATAGGCGTCCCCACTGATTGTTATTTCATGTCATAGGCGTCCCCGAATTTTTTACCCCCTGTAAAAATCCTTGGGACATCTTGAGATGAAAAAAACAATGTTCATATCACATCCCCACCCTACCCAGCTACCTGGGGACGCCTACGAAGTACAAGCTAAGAGTAAAGGAATAAAGGCGCTTCTATCAAAGGAGGATGAGGAAGGCGCATCTTACAATTTTACTCTGTCTCAAATGGTAGCAGGGGATATCGATGACTCTGTTCGGGGTTTTTTTTTATCAACGTTTAACTTTTTAACCACTTTTGTCAGATATATATTGACCCTTGTCCATATTTCAGGTATCAAATATAAAACGATAAATAAAAGGACAACATAAACGTGTGTTGTGTGACTTTATTGTTATATTCAGTTACAAAGACAGTAACATTCATTGTCAATGTAAGTGGTTATCAACACGGCAAAGGGTTCGGTTTACAAATATCCAAATCGTGGTTTTTCTTTGGAAAGTGACTGTTTACAACTATTTGGGCATTTGTAAACTCAACTCTTTGAGCCGGTTTAAGTGCCGTTTGTATTGGCAAATTAATGGTCACTTGGCTTATTTAGCTCGGCCAGTTTCTGACCAGTGACGCAGTCGCGGGTTTCATCATCAGCCTTTACCATAGCCATATCACAACCAACTGCTATGGCCTTGCACCCGGCAGGACCTACAAAAACACCTGCATAAAAACCATACCTGAAAAAAGAAACAGTGCATCTGTCAAACCCTTAAACCTACTCAATGACATTATACCTAGTACTCAAATGACTCGGATGAAAAATGTAAGATGATGCTGAATTTAGAACATCAACGCTGCAGATAAATCTATTATCTTGTCGAGGCGGATTATATTGTACATAAAGATCTAAAACGTACACGTATATTGGAATAAAGGTAGTTCGGATGGTGTATTGGAAACCGCTTGCGTTTCTGCTGAATTTACCTTGTTTACAAATACTTATAAGGTTGGATGTGTCTGTTTTTAAATAAATCTTATATATAATAAAACCATAAATATATTTTTTGTCTCAGCTGCATTTACTCAAACTCGCTCATTTTGTTCAGAAAATAAAATTGGCATGCTATAGTAATAAGTGCGTAAAAGCAGAAAATAAGAACTTTGTTTAAAAAATATACAGTTCGAAAAATGCAAACGAAAGATTTTAAAATGGCATTTTTAGCATCTGTTTCATCACCTCGTCTCGATAATTCACTTAACCGTTGGGTTCGGTATAAAAATGCCACAATTGTAAACTGTGATCTGTGCACTTTCAAAAAAAACTAAAAAAAATGTAAATGCACAGTTTACAACGAATTTGAGCGCTTGTAAACTACTACTACTACTACGACGACTACTACTGCTTCTACTACTATTACAACGACAACTACTACTGCTACTTCTACTACAACGACCACTACTACTGCTAGTTTTCTACTACAACAGAGAAACTACTTGTTAATTTACCTGTGCCAAAACTATGGTAAACTGTGCGTATCCAAAGAAAAAACTTGTCATAAAAATGTCCAATCGTTGAAAACTGTTTATTTTTAATAGAAAATGTCACAGTTGTTGTAAAGTGCGGTTTAAAAACACAAATGGCTCACAATTTTTTTTAAAGAATAACTGTCGTTGTACAAATGCTAATCATTTAAAACGTTTAATTTTAACAGAAAATGACAAAATACTTGTAAACTCTGCCTTTGTTAGGGATTTTTTTATTCAAAAGAAGACAGTTGACAACGATTGTGGTATATACAACCCAACCCATTGGCCCAGTGTATCTACTGGGTCAGTTTAGTTATCCAAAGCATCCAAGTCCTGAAAAATCACACGAACAATCCATGCAGCTTACTTATCCACAGCATCCAAGTCCTGAAGAATCACACGAACAATCCATGCAGTTTACTTACCCACAGCATCCAAGTCCCGAAGAATCACACGAACAATCCATCGGTTTACCTACCCACAGCATCTAAGTCCTGATGAATCACATGAACAATCCATACAGTTTACTTACACACAGCATCCAAGTCCCGAAGAATCACAGGAACAATTAATGCAGATTACTTACCCACAGCATCCAAGTCCTGAAGAATCACACGAACAATCCATGCAGTTTACTTATCACAGCATCCATGTCCTAAAGAATGACATGAACAATCCATGCAGTTTACTTACCCACAACATCCAAATCCGAAAATCACATGAACAATCCATGCAGTTTACTTACCCACAGCATCTAAGTCCTGAAGAATCACACGAACAAGCCATGCAGTTTACTTACCCACAGCATCCAAGACCTAAAGAAACACATGAACAATCTATGTAGTTTACTTACCCACAGCATCCAAGTCCCGAAGAATCACATGAACATTTCATGCAGGTATCAGCAAACGTGACCCTAGATCCGATTTCCATTCTATGTCCACGGTACACACAGAACGCAATAGTATTCCCTTCAGCTGATTAAAAAAAAATCATAAAATTTAGGTTACAACTTCTAGGGTGCTTGAACACAACGTTTCAGAATCTATGCTTGCTCCTTCCTCACGTGAATTATTCACCAGACATAGGAGTAAGCATATACTTCGAAACGTACCAAAGAAGTTGACATTTTTGGCGTACACAACTTTTTGGGGCTTATAAGTTTGGGTCTAAAACATTTTTTATCTACATCTTCTGGGCCCTGTTTTTCAAAGTGACCTTAGGCTAAATTGATCGTAAGATCTAAAATATAACATTGGCTCACGACTGTCATAGCGCATAGATCGCTTTAGAACCGGTGCCATTTGCACCGGTTCCAAAGCGATTTCTGTGCAACGACACTTGTGAGCCTATGATAGGAAACAACTCTACAAGACATTATTTCAAAGTCTCTTAAGATTATCTTAACACTAAGATCGCTTTGAGAAACAGGATCCTGTTTATAACAAGGATGACACTTGTAACTGAAAATCTGATTTTCAAAGTAGATTGTTTCAAAAAATATGGCATGGAATGACTGTCAATGGTAATATTTAGTGTGAATATAGCCCATACAATTATTCAACACACGCAAACACAACCTTTGGCGGTTATCAGCCAAAACACAGCACCTCTGAAAGCATCTTGCGCGTGCAAATACGGGTTCTAAATCTTGGTACTGATGGGTGTAAAAAGCAAGCAGTCCTGTTGCAATTTATTTCTTCATATGCCACCCTCAAGATCCCACGACTAAACGAAGAAAACAGAAACAGAGCCATTGGACACTTGGAAGCTGGAGAAAGCTAGTCATCAAATGCCAGACATCTAAACGTCAGGCAGAATACGATTTCCTGTCTTTGGCAGCACGCAGCACAACTCGACCAGAGGTCATTCTAGGAGTGGGAGACCAAGGGTGACAACTCCAGCTCAAGACCGCTTCATCCGGGTGTTTCATATGCGAAATCGGACCGTCATTGCAGCGTGCACCACCTATAATGTTCCTGGGCTGCGAAGAGTCTCTGCACAAACCATAAGAAATCGCTTAGAGAGCATGGAATCCTACCGACGCGACCACATACAGTACATGTTCTGCGACACGACCATCGTAGTGCACGTCATCATTGGAGCAGGAACGTTCGGCCATGGACCCTCTTGGACTGGAGGAGGATCTGGTTCAGCGACGAGTCGCCAAATATGCTGTATCGACATGATGGCAGGATGCAGGTTTACAGACGTCGAAATGAAAGACATGCTCGACAGTGTGTTCGTGAGATCGACAGACATGGCGGCAAAAGTGTAATGATGTGGGCAGGCATATCTATGAATGACAGACCAGAGCTGGTGCATGTCCAAGGGAATTTAAATGATATGCGCTATCGTGATTTTAACCCAATTGAACATTTGTGGGACCAATTGGATAACGTGTACGATCCCGACAGCCGCAACCACAACCAACAGCAAGTCGATGCGTTGCAGGATGAGTAGAGAAGAATCCCCCAAAGGCGGATCCGACGTCTTATACAGTCTATGCCTAGGCGATGCAGAACAGTGATTGATGTTCGTGGTGGTCACACCAGGAACTGACTTTGTTACAATGCCATCAAAAACAGAGACTCTCAATACCACTTTGAATGACTGTACATATGGTTTTAGATACACATGTCCCAATACCTGTGTGAATTTGTATTGCTCTATTATCATTATTTTTTGTATAATTTAAGTTAATATAGCATCTCTGATGACACTGAATTTTCAGTTATGTGTTTCTTTTTGGGGCCAGTGTATTTCTTTATGACATAAATATAATATTTGGAAAAACAAAAAATTCTTGAACAATTTAAAATAAAAATTAACCATTTGAGTGCCAAACTCCACATTTGTCATATGATCTAAATAGGTTGATGAAAACCTATCCAGGGAAAATTGTTTAAAAGAGCTTCAACAGAAGTTTTTTTAAACAACTCATCCCTTTTCAACAGCACAAGCCAGTTAGTTTTGTGTCCGACTAAAATCAGCTGTTACTAGGAGCGTCACGATACGCCGTTGCATCGATGCATCCCGATATTTTCACTGACGATGCAATACAAGATACGGTAGTTTAATGTATCGATTTATAAATATATTCTGTATAGGTTCTAATTAGTATATGTATCGATTCAAATCAATTTCTTTGACAGTATTAACGCAAAAATAATCAGTGTATCACCAAATTTGTCCGAAAAGGATTAATGTGCATAATGGTTGTGATAAAAGTGCCCCAGTTCATGTTCTTTTCATTTATTAAAAGATTTAAAGCTCAAATGTTTATCTCTCTTTTCCAACAAAAATTGCATCGTGATACATATCGTATCGTAGCCTAAAATTTACGCGAAACCGACATACGGCAAGCTTACGTAGAATGTGGCTAAAATGGAAACGATGTAGTTTCCATTGTACAATTCCATATGTCCGGCTACATGTGCGTGTTTTCCTGCGGACACGTCTGCAGCAAATCGAATCGGTCTAGGTAACGATTGTTATGGCAGCGGCAAACAAAACGCATGGGGAATTAGGGAAAGTGTGACGTCATTATATGGGTATATCCCAGAATGAGGCAAGCAGACGACATAACTGTCACCAAGACAAGTCAAACAATGCACTTATTAAAATGCCGAATACATGTGCTCAGATTCAAATGTAGAAAAATTAAAAGAATCAGTGAGAGAGCATCCATTATTATTTGATGCTCGATGCCAGAAACAAGAGTTTAAAGGCTATGGTAATAATTATTAACGTGTTTTCCGTCTAACCCACGCTGCAACATGCACATGGGAGCCATGTTGCCGCATATATGTAGCTAAGCGTCATAGCTTAGTTCATGACAAGTTGTTTCACTACGTGAAACATCGTGTAATGAACCAAGCTATGATGTTTAGCTAGTATATATGGAATATCACACACACACACACACACACACACACACACACACACACACACACACACACACACACACACACACACACACACACACAAAATCCGCACACAATGCCGCCTTCTGCGTAAGCTTGCCGTATGTCGGTTCCGCGTAAATGGGATCCACTAGAAAAAATGTATAGAAATTAATTAGCGGTTTTCTATTGGTTTGATGGGATTTCCTCATCAACTAAAAGAAAACCGCTAAATAACTTATATACATGTTTTCCAGTGATCCTAGCTTAACTCTTACGAACAACTCCAACTCACGCGTCGTCTCGTACAGGAGGGAACCGGCCTCGCAGTGTCCTGATGCAAACGTCACCAGTCCAAACATAAGAAAGAGTTGCACATACATCTTGCGTCTAGATTTTAACTGAAAGTGTCCGTCTCTAACTATAATGGTTACACGGGTTGCCACCTGTCTTATCACAACAAGATAATGAGTGGCTGGGTGCCGTTTCACAAAGGCGTCATAACTTTACGACGTCCTAAACCATGTCACTGAGTTCATGGATTTGGTCTACAAATGCAAAAAATGGTTGTTAACTGTGCACTTTCCAAAGAAAAACTTGCTATTCTTTGGAAAGTGCAAACTTTACAACCGTTTTTTTTGCATTTGTAGACCAAATCTATTAACCCAGTGATACGGTTTAGGGCGTTGTAAAGTTATGACCTCTTTGTAAAACGGGGCCCTGATCTTTAGCAACACTTAAAAGAAGGTCCGACATGTTCTCCGTTAGCTGTTCAGTGTTGGTCAAATCTTAAACAGGTTCCTATTTCATGGTAATACGTTTTTACCCCAAAACAAACGTTGATATTTTACTACTGAATCTGTGTAGTTCAAATAAATTATACATACTATAAAGAATATTTATTTACCAAAATGTGAATGTTAATGGCATTTATTTGTCCCTAAAAACTGACGTTAACAACACATTTTGTTAATAAATGTTTCTTTATATTAAGTAGGCATGTATAAGTTATTCAAAATACACAGGTTCAAAAGCAAAATAAACATCAACGTTTATTTTAGGGGGAAAAAAACTTATTACCATGGAATACGGACCTGTTAAAGATTTATGTTTATGATTTTATAGAACATGTCGTCTATGCAATTACTTAAAGTTCTTTGGTAACACTTAAAAGAAGGTCTATGCAATTACTCAAAGGTCGTGATAAAGACGGAAGACCTATTTTATCAATAAAAATAGTTCCACAGTTTGGTAAATGTATGTAACAAAATGTCACATAGAAAATTGAACAGAACTACTGGTAATTTAATGTACAGAG
>JAULCD010065483.1:0-11977 GCA_032361085.1 Calliostoma canaliculatum | reverse complement strand
GTCTTGTATATTCAATACATCAGATCGTTTTCTGCATTATATTTATTTTTATTGCACCATACGAAACAATAATTCTCAAAAGCCAATAAGATAAAATACCTGGAGACATTTTATTTGTTTTAGGCCGACCCAATTGTTTTTATTAAAAAATCTTCGCCGTTAATGGCTGTAATATTGCCCAAACGGCGTAAAACAATAACTCACCCACTCACTTATTAAAAAATCTGTAAACAAAGTAAACAAAAAAGTCTGGCTTTATTAATCATTATATCATTTTTATAAGATAAAAGATGACTAAACAGAATTAACTAAAATGTTAAAGCAAACTGTTACATATTTCAAATTAAAACTTTAATGATTTTAATAAACTAAACTCCAAATGTATGTTAAAGTAATTTGAAAACGCTATCGAAAAATACGAATTTTTATCAATTAACAACGCAAAATAATAGACCTTAATGGGCATTTAGAAATGCAGAACAAAAGCCAAGAGAACTTTATGGATGTCATCGTCTTTATTTGGCATGAGCACTATGTGCTCATGCCAAATAAAGAAGTTGACATCTATAAAGCGCTCTAGACTAACGTAAACTAATGATTAAATATTTAAAACATAAATTCAAAAAGAATTAACAAAAGAAGATAAAATCTCATACTAAAATTGAAACAGATACTTTTCTAAAGCCAACCAATATCATTTGTCGATGTTGAAGAATGATGGTATAATCAAACAAAAGGAGAACGCATGTTAGGGGCGGGGTTAGATAAGCCCTTGAGCCCTAATCATGTGTTGTTCGCATATGATTGACTATTATAGTGTTCAACCCTGTTGTTACAAGCTTAGACAGGTATCATCTTCTTCAAGTTGTCCCTGTCATCTGTCATAAGCAGTAGTCGGACAAGATACAACTGAAGAGTAGAATTAAACAGGTGCACGAACACGGGGAGAAGGTCCAGTAAGTGGTCAAGACTCGAACAATAAGATGACCATTGACCGGTGTGTGAATCCGCGGGTGTTTCGTCCGAAGCGTCGCCTATTAAATGTTTAAGATAATTTGATTTTATTAGAAATGTGATCCCCTTGTGTCTAATGAAACGTGTAGTTATTGTCGGGGAAATGTCCTGTAATTCACGCAAGACAGGGATTGTTGAAAAAGATTAAAATGACCGACTTAGATACACGGCAGGGGAAGATGTCACATTGATAGAGATTCGAACCCCGACCTTTTGTTCACTAGGCCTCCAGGCAATATTTCGGCGGCGTGATCAGTATATCGCATATGCGTCCATTGTTAAAGGGATTTTGACTTTAAATAATATTGACTCAACTAAAACTGAATTCATAAGCTCAATCAGCTGAAGATAAATATTTACAGTTTCCAAGTTTAGTTTACAAATGTCAAAACGATTTTGGCATTTGTAAACGAAATCGTTGTAAACTGTAGACTTTCAACAACAACAAAACAATTCTTCTGAAAGTGCATAGCTAATAACAAATTAATAAAGCGAACACAATGTTTTTCTTTGAAAGTGCACAATTCACAAAATCAACTCGTTTAGGGACATTTAGAAGTGATGTACATAGTTCAGAATGTCTTGGATGTCTAATGGAGAGGAATAAAAAGGGCGAAGAGTGGCATGAATGGATATGCAGGGGTGAGGAGCAGAATGAGCTGAATGAAGGGGTGGTTCAGGGGTGAGGAGCAGAATGAAGGGGCGAGGAGCAAAATGAGCTGAATGAATGGGTGGTTCAGGGGTGAGGAGCAGAATGAAGGGGCGAGGAGCAGAATGAGCTGAATGAATGGGTGGTTCAGAGAGGAGCAGAATGAAGGGGTGAGGAGAAGAATTAGCTGAATGAATGGGTGGTTCAGGGATGAGGAGCAGAATGAGCTGAATGAATAGGTGGTTCAGGGAGGAGCAGAATGAAGGGGTGAGGAGTGGAATTAGCGCAATGAAGGGGTGAGGAGTGAAATGAAGGGTTGAGGAGCAGAATAAGAGGAAAGAAGGGGTGAGGAACAGAAAGAATGAATGATGAGTGAATTGTAGGAATGGAATTAAGAGTTAGGAGGGTAATAAATGAATGTAATAAAGTAGTGAGGAGTGGACTGAAGGTATTGAATGGAGGGGTGCGGAGCAGAATAAAGGAATGGAATGAAGGAATGGAATAAAGGAGTGAGTAACGGAATGATTGGATAATGAGCAGAATGAAGGGGTGGGGAGTGGGTTAAAAGAATGGGATGAAGGAGTGAGGAGCGAAAATAGGAAATGAAATAAAGGGGTGAGAAGTGGAATGGAGATATGGAATGGAGGGGTTAGGAGCAGAATGTAGGAAAGGGATGAAGGGATGAAGAGCGGAATGAAGAGTTGAGGAGCAGAATGAAATGGTGAGGATGGAATGAAGAGGTGAGAAGAAGAGTGAAGTGGTGAGGAGTGGAATGAAGAGGTGATGAGAAGAAAGAAATGGTGAGGAGTGGAATGAAAAGGTGAGGAGCAGAATGAAATGGTGAGGAGCGGAATGAAAAGGTGAGGAGCAGAATGAAATGGTGAGGAGCGGAATGAAGAGGTGAGGAGCAGAATGAAATGGTGAGGAGCGGAATGAAGAGGTGAGGAGCAGAGTGAAATGGTGAGGAGTGGAATGAAGGGGTGAAGAGAGGAGCGTCGACGTCTGTGACTAAATCAAACTTGTTTCTGTGCAAACGAGAAAAAAATATTCTCAGACAACTAGCTCACTAATGATTAATATGTGTACAATATTGCGGGAAAATACAGTGAACGATTTTGAAGTTTTGTGGCGGAAAGACGGACGGACGATGGAACGGTCGGACGGAGTTCTTTTCTATATCCCCCCACAAACGTCGTTCGGGCGGGAAATAACAACGCAACACACGAGACAAGGTTCCCCCGTGTTCCAGACACACTGCGGTAGGCTTTTTTTCAGGCTGTTTAATTTATTTAAAGGTATTACAATGGCGAAATTATTTAAACGTAGTCCAAATGAGACCGGTAGTGTCATAAATCAGGAGGTAATGATTCGTTTTCTGTTTGCCAAATGGATGTTCTCTGAACGTCGAGTATTGGGCTTTGACTGCATAATGATAGCTGGAACAAGCCAATCGCGTCAATATGACACATGAAAAGGAAAAATGTAATATTTTGTTCAGCTTCATCAACCAAATCTGTTCACATGCACAAGATATGCACGTGTTACAATGAAAGCGTCAATTATGTTTAACAAAGAAAATGCTAAATATTGGATCGGTAAGCGAATGCGAATTCAGATCGTTATCTCAAAGGATACTGTATCTGATTCGACTTTTTTTCACCCACCTGTCTCGTGTTATTTTTCAAAAGCTAGGTTAACCCTTTGGAGCCATTATTACATTGTAATTCAAATAGGCTGTTGTGAACCTATCTTGCGATAATTTGTTCAAAGGAGCTTCAACGGGAGCTCTTTTAAACGAATTATCACAGGATTTGGAGAGAAAAAATTAACAGAACGAGGTAAATTTTAAATTCTACTTAACAAAGTCAGTCTAAGAGCTAACATTCCTCGTCATGTTGGGTTTTTTAAATGAAAAGAACGCTGCTCAATTGTGATGTCTTGTTTCAAATCCGTGTAAATGTTGAGGGTGTTCACATAAACAAACGATATCTACATTTAACTCACCTACACGTCGAACGCTACGTTTAGGTCTAGACGGACTGTCCACGCACCTCTCAATCATCTTGTCTTTGAAGACCACACGGCAGCTGAAACAAACATCCGTATGCAACAAATGTGTTCCAAGTTATCGTATATTTAAGATGAAACGTTATCCGAATCTGTCATCTGTCAGGGCCCTGTTCCTCAAAGTGATCTTAGTGTTAAGATGATCGTAAGTGATATTTTGAAATAATGTCCTGTGGGGTTGTTTTTTGTTAAAGCTTTACGACTCGTAGCGCAAAAATCGATTTGGAAACGGTGCTGAATAGCACCGTTTCCAAAGCGATATTTGCCCTACGACAGTCGTAAGCCAATGTTATAGTTTAGCATTTACGATCAACTAAGCCTAAGATCGTTTTGGGTAACTAAGACAAATTTCATCAGATATAAGGTAATGCTGATATAAAATGTGAATATATAAACCTCTGACAACTAGTATTCAAGAAAGGTAGTATGTCCTGCCCTGCCGGTAGCACCCGCCATATACGCCTTTTAAAAAGTCCATACATTTTATCCACCCCTCCCTTTCCTTTTACCCTACCTCAACACTGAAGGATATAGTTCAAGATGTGACAATTCATCAGTTTCTACCATTTATTTTTTTAAAGTGAGCACCTGCAAATCATAGTCCGATGATTAAAACTAAAGCTAATATTATGAAATCGTGTGTCTATATTACTCTTAAAATAGTATATTTTGCAAAATGGGCTCTCTTACAAGTATTACCTGCTTTGGTCTATTTGTATAAGACAAGTTCCTTTAGGATTTCTTGCAAACGCCTTATTAAGCTTGTCAATTGTTTTCTGGTCATAGAGTTCCCACTGGTTGTTGTCACATTGCCTCTGCCAAACCATGGTTTCTTTTGGTGGCACCAGTTGCCTTTGTTCTTTGTTTAAGCAACTCACGGGTACATTGGCTTCACCTTTAAAAAAGAATACATAACTGAAAATACTGTTCCATTAATACGCAATATGTCACAAACACCTCCCCCCTCAAAACGAAACAACTTAAAAAAACTCAAAAACACAAACAAAACAAAAACAAAACAATAAACATAACCACTACACCAAAAATTCAACAAAACACACACACACACACACACACACACACACACATCCTACAAAACAAAACAAAAAATAAAACACATAAAAAAAAACACAACAAATATTTCTTCTTTTTTTTGTGTGTGTTTAATTAAAGAAACAATGATCTTTATTAGCCAAGAGAGTGCTGAACGTAATAACTGTCCATTTTTATGTCTAAATTCCAGCAGAATTGTTTAAACAAGTTGCCACAGTAAGCTAAAGTAGAGGTCACGGGTTGAGATCCTGGGCCCTGTTCCTCAAAACGATCTTAGGCTAAGTTGATCATAAGTACTAAAATATAAGATTGGCTAACGACTGTCGTAGCGCAGATCGTTTTGGAACAAGTGCCATTTGGCACGCGTTCCAAATCGATTTTTGCGCTACGACAGTCGTAAGCCTATGCTAAGAAAAAAAACTTCTCAGAACGTTGTTTTTAAAATCACTTACGACCTACTTAGCCTAAGATCCTTTTGAGAAACAGGGGCCTGTTAAAAATCAATTTATCACTATACCGTCATGTTAAATTAACATATTTTTATCATGCCATCGGCCATGCATATACCACTGTCTTTTTATGCTAAAATGATTTTTCTTAATGAGAGTTCAAAATATTAAATATAAAACATCACCACTAGAGAATAATCTTGAAATTCATTATCTGTCAGAGCCCCTGCTTCTCAAAGCGATTTTAGTATTGAGATGATCGTAAGTGATTTTTAAAACGTGGTCCTGTGAATTTGTTTCTCATTATAGGCTTACAACTGACGTAGCGCAGACATCGATTTGGAACCGGTGCCGAATGGCACCGGTTCCAAAGCATTGTCTGTGCTAGAACTTTTGTAAGATAATGTTATATTTTAGCACTTAAGATCAACTTAGCTAAAGATTGCGTTGAGGAATGGGGCTCAGAACATATTTCACTGGACACCGTCGCAATGGAAAAATTACAATTGCACGTATGAATCACTTAAATTATTACCTGTTGCCCCAATAGCTACACGTACAGAATTATAGTTATAGATCAATGTTAATGCTCGTGTCGTCCTTTCGATTAACAATAACGACATTAAACGTGTATTTACCTTGATATGACAAGTTGTGTTCTTGAGATGTCGCATCATCAGATGATCGTTTTCTCCCAGATCTGTAGAAATGGACAAATGCTTTTAAAGGAAACTTAGCTTGTTAATATACTTGTAACTCTAGATATGAAACGGATTACTTGAATAATTTTTAATAACAAAGAACTATTTCAATTTCATTTTCTTGAATACCTCTGGTGGACACGCCCACATGCTATGGAATCCCACGTGTCCATATCATCTTCCATGCTAATATTATTCCATGCCAGATTTGCAGGTTTGAATGCAGATGAAGGTTCAAGTTTTCCGTCAGTGTTCTCGTTATCTACGGCATCATAGCTGAAACAAAATTGATCAAACAGCAATGAAACTTTGCAAAGAACTTAACTGAAAGTACATATTTCATTTTATAATCAATTTTATTATTTTGTAATTTTTTAATATAAGCCTCATCGTGTCCACAACAAGAAAACATTGTATAAACATAGGGCCCTTTTCTCCTATGTGTTTTTGAAAACTATTTTTGGCGATTTAATGTTAAATATATTGAAAGTCTAGTAATAAAGTGAATTTTAAATAACATAGACAAGTCATCTTCCTAAAACTATTAGAAATTTATCATGTGGTAATTTGTTTAAAGGAGCTCCCTTCAGGAGCTCCTTTAAACAAATTACCACAGGTTAGATTTTAAACAGATCATAAGAAAATACGCACTATCAAAATTACTTCAGAAACAAACAAGACTCACTTTTCGGACCTTCCGTCAATTGGTTTCTTGTCACTCCCGGTCTCCGTTCTTTCAGTCAGTGGTACAGGATGTTTCACATCAGCACCCAGTGTTTTCTCATTATAAACGTACTCTTGCAACTGCAGTGGTGTCATTCTTTGTGTGGGGAAGCCACGTACAAAATCACCTCTTTCGTCCTCAGCAGTACGGCAAGTGTCGTCCACATCTGCATCTGACGTCTCCTGTGATGAAGGATCTTGTTGATTTTTGCCGTCTTCTCTTCTTGAAACAACTTTTAGTTTTTCCCAAATTCTTTCGAAGTTTATTTGGGAATATTTCATGAATTCCTCTAGTGTTTGCTTCATCATTTGAAGATTTGTCTCAATTTCACTTAAACGACGGTTGACTTCACTTCGAGTTTCTGTTGGAAGAGACAATATCATTCAGAAAGATAGTTATTTGATATGAAAATAGCACTACTAGGGAATACTTTACGTTTTTCTCTAGCTAATTTCTAGTTCTTATACAGGCTAAACCAAGTTAAAATATGTAACATATAGTAATAGTGGTGGTAGTAGTAGTAGTAGTAGTAGTAGTAGTAGTAGTAGTAGTAGTAGTAGTAGTAGTAGTAGTAGTAGTAGTAGTAGTATTGGCAGTAGAAATGCAACACACATGACAAGTTCCGGGTTTGTTACAGTTGTATTATTTCTAACAAAATGATACAATATATCAGTATTGCAAAATTAATCAGTAACATGAATAAAAGCCTTTGAGTCATAGGCCCTGTCTCAGTTTGCAGTGCTCATAGTTCACAATCAATATCACATGCATCGACCTGCATCTGCATCATGAACAGTGTCAGGATGCACTGTAACATGACTACATGACAATCACATGACATGACGTCATTGACATAGAACATGATACCACTATCAGACCACATGTAACCTGGAACGCTTAGTTGATTTTGTAGAACTTGAAACTGTCACAATATTGTTCTGTTGAAACCTATCCTGTGGGAATTTGTTTAAAAGAGCTCCCCGTGGGAGCTCTTTTAAACAAATTGCCACAAGATAGGATTTGAAAAGCCAATGTAGACTGAAATTTAAACACTGAAATATACAGACAAGGTTAGCACTTTAATTAAATATGAGATTATATTTGGTATATTTGTACTTCGTGTAACAAGATAAACATATTTTAAGTTGCATTTTAATAACGTTTTATAGCTTTTTCGCTAGTTATCAATATCGGACTTTGGGTTTTTCCAATATTAAGGACAATATTCAGAACATATATATTTTATGTTAACAAGTATTACAAACTTGAAACAAAATATAAATGATAACTATATCCAATAAGGGTTATAAAAAGCGAATAGCAAGAAAATGATTAGTACAAAGGGACGTTTATCTTAATTAAACATTTATATTACCAGATGGACGCTCGGAATTTTCATTACAGAATTGCATGACATTGCTCTAAACGAATTGAAACACTGTCCAGAAAATAATAAAGCAATAACATGATGAGCGTTCAAAGCAGGAACTCATAAAATACAACACGGCAAAATGAGTTCCTCAAATTAATAAACGGTCTGCCACATGACCAAAACAACTTTAAGTCTTTAATTAATTTCCAGACGATTAGTCGCCTTCGACTTATTAGATGTGATATTTATAGATCCAGAAGACATGTTGAAGATGTTTTGCTGCTTTGATATTGCCCAATAGGTTTGGTTTAAAAAATCGTTGTTAACTGTGCATTTCCTCCCATCAACCCTACCCCCCTCTAAAAATACAAAAAAACTTGTTGTCTATTGATAAGCAACCGAGTGGCTCAGTGTTCACTCTGTAATTGTGTCAAGATCAACGTGTGACTGTTTTAGTTTTCAAATTTCAGCTTTAATAGGGTGTTGAAAACCTATCATGTGATAATTTGTTTGAATGAGTTCCTGCAGGAGCTCTTTTAAACGAATCACCACAAGAAAGTTTCAATAGCTATCCTGTAGTGATTTGATTAAAGTTTTGCTACAAGAGCTCTTTTAAACAAATTACCACAGAATATAATTTTAACAGTCACAGTTTCCAAATGAACATTTTAACACTTTTAGGGTTAAGACGAGCTATAAGCGTGTTTGTCAGCACCTAATTGGTGTTCTGACAATTCCCCCAGTTTCTCTGCTCACTTAGGGTCATTTCGTTACCGCATCGCGACAAGAAATATAAATACCATGGCAACATACACATCACTAGGGCTTCAGTAATGATTTCCACTCTCCACACAAGCACAAAATGGGTTTTCAGAAATAATGACGAACAATTTGCGAACTGGAAATCCATTCTGAGTATCGGTATTTGGTTGGTCCCCTAATACTGATGTTAGTTCATTCCCCCATTTTAATTATAAATCAACACAATATTTGTTCAGTGTCACCAGCGCATAATGTATTTCTGACATTGTAATGAGGATTGATGACTCCTGGGCATGGTAAAACTTTTTAATGGCCATTTGAAGGTCTTTAGTTTGGGTTTGAGACACAAAAAGGCAATAAAAGGTGGCGTTAACTGAACAAATTAAAATCAACATTGAAATGTTGACACGGAATCGTAGTTATCAAGATGTTGTTTGCTGACCATTATGTTGTTCGTTAATAAAGTTCAGAAGTCAATTTTTGTGCAAATATTTACTCCCCCTTAATTTAAACTAACATGTGTGTAACTTTTATAAATAAAAAACAATTTCAAGTAAAATTTCATTGACTTCTTGCGTGTTCATCATTTTCTGAAAGTATCTTTTCAAAACAGCTGAATCGAAGAAGTTAAATTTTGAACATTTATTTCATTGATTATATGCCGGATTCTGATCTAAAATCATATTTAGTTGCCATGGTAATGCAATTAAAATCTTATTATTAATGTTTATTATGACATTATATGTTGGTTTTGGTATCTAAAATTTGGCTGTTAGGAATATTTCATGAAGACCAGGTCACGGTTTAAAGTAACTCTAAATAATTTACAGCGATCTAAGGGTTAAGGTTTAACAAGCCCCCGTTCCACAAAGCGATCGTAGTGTTAAGATTATCGTAAGTGATTTTCAAAACAATGCCTGTGGAGTTGTTAATTATCATACGATTATAACTGTCGTAGCGCATAAATCGATTTAAAACCGGTTCCAATGCGATCATTGCACTACGACAGTCGTAAGCTAATATTATATTTAGCACCTACGATCAACTAAGCTTGCAATACTTTAAGAAACGGAGCCCTGCCCTGTAACCTATACAAGGGGACAAAGTTCACTAAGTTGTTATGAATGCATTATGATACTGTAAAAAATAAAGACAATAGACTTTGAAGTCTCCGTGGCGGAATGGTTAAGGCGTTGGGATGCTCAGTGCTGGCGATTTGGTGCCTGACTCTAGATCTGAGGGTGTGGGTTCGAATCTCGCACGGGACTCATCCACGCAAAGTGATAGAATATTCACTTTTTCAGACAGTGTTATTCTAAATATAACATATAGTTGTATCATAGTCTGGATTATCAATGACTTATACTGGCAACTTTTCCTGTGTAGACAAAAAGGCGAAGAATGTAGATAAACAGTGCCAAGAGAGACAGAAAACTTCTGAGGAACTACTCTGTATTATTCTGCAGCAATGAAGGCTGAGATATATGGATCCAATGTGGTCAGGGCGACAGGGCTATTTTGAAGCTCCTACTTTTCATCCGCACACAGCAATAGAGGCCGATATATTGGATCTTGTGTAAAAAACGTCGAGGAAGATTTTGACGCAATTGGCCTATATCTGTCCTTACAAATAGATACTGGTGCAGGAAGAGATGGAACTAAGGCAGTGATACCACTCCGCTCTAAGACGGACAAGCTGGATAATTACACCCAGAGAATTACCCTACAGCTCTTGCGTGTTATATGAAATATTTAGTGCCCTTTAATAAAGTGCGGAAAGGGTAAGCAATTAGACAGAAGTCCCGCGGGTTTGTCTGTTTTAATTACTTCCTCTCAACCACCCATGTATAAAAACCAGCCTCAAAGAATTTTGTGGTGTAGACTTGTCTGCATAATGTCAGAGAGGTTGATGTAACGCCGAATATAAGTTGTACCCTTGTGCAACAGGTCAAGACCCCGTTCCTCAAAGCGATCTTAGGCTAAGTTGGTCGTAAGTGTAAAATATAACATTAGCTTACGACTGTCGTAGCGCAGAAATCGCTTTGGAACCGGTGTCATTCGGCACCGGTTCCAAATCTATATCTGCCCATGATAAGAATCTATATCTGCCCATGATAAGAAACAACTTCACAGTGTTTTAAAAATCACTTACGATCAACTTAACACTAATGTCGCTTTGAGGAACAGGGGCCTGGAACCCACTTACAGTGATGCATAACATCACGTATCTATAATACAAATTGAGTAGAATCCGGAACACGATCGATCAGAGTCCAGAAAAGAAGGCAGTGAAATTGAAGTAAGCGTGGAGGCAATACCAGTTGTGAATCTATATCTTGCTGAAAGTTAATCTTGGACATATTTTATTTTCAACGAGGTTATGAATTTCTTTCTTTTTCTACCGATACTAAACCAACAGGTTTTGTCTGCACGTGTCAAAATTATTGATTAATTGTTTGAGTCGTGTGTTTCAAATAAACATGATTACCGTATACATATGTAGTAATTACTGTACTAAATATGCACATGACCATTAATTAAGCATCACCTTATTTTAAAAAAATAAAGTCTTAAAGCCAGGAAATCATACCCAAGCCGACTGGAATGCACCCACAGAGGACATGTAAATATCTTAAGCGTTATGTGCAGGGGTGCCAGGCAGTGAGGTGCACATTTCCACATTTCATAGGTGTACATTGCATAGGTGTACATTCCATAGGTGTACATTTCATAGGTGTACATTTCGTAGGTGTACATTCCATAGGTGTACATTCCATAGGTGTACATTTCATAGGTGTACATTCCATAGGTGTACATTCCATAGGTGTACATTCCATAGGTGTACATTTTATAGGTGTACATTTCATAACTGCAGTAAGTGCACTTTGGGTTTACCTAACTTATTATAAAGACGGCAGTATTAAAATAACTTTGTAGATGCCGAGACGTAGTCTTTCAGAAAGTACACGGTGGCAAGTTATCGGTAGAAATGTACATCAGTGGCAACTTCAACTCTAACCTTGTAAAACAACGTTGCCATTGGCGAAGTAAACACTCGTTCAAAACCAGAATGACCAGGACCCCGTTCCTTAAAGCGATTTTAGGCTAAGTTGATCGTAAGTAATTTTGAAAACAGTGTCATGTGGAATTGTTCTTATCATAGGCTTCACACTGTCGTAGCGTAGA